>JAHLJT010009419.1:160058171-160080977 GCA_031308135.1 Acheta domesticus
TCAATTTTTTTCAACCTCCGTCCGTTTAAAGAGTAGAAGTCACGACAACCTCTGCACACTATTCGGAGTACCTGGGGCTCGCGGTACATTTCATGTTCTTCTTGTAAATTTTGTAGGGTTATTAGAATTAAGATCTAGTAGTAGTTGCAATTTCTTAGTTACTGTAGAAGGATTTTAATGTTAGGCATCGCATGTTATTTTTTTGAAATTTCATCACGACGAGAAAAAAAATTCTCATTTCCAAATCTCAATTTTCAAAGCCCCAATTTTTTTTCTCTATTCGGAGGGGAGGGCCAATGTAGCGGTACGGATGTTTTAAATACTTTTTAAATTCACAAATAAATGTCGATGTGACCGTCACCTCCCGCAGCCGCCAGCCGGGTCGGCGCGCCCCCTCCGCTAATGGAAGGGATGACAGCACGCGCTCCTCTAAAGTTTATGGCCATCGTCCGCGAGTCGACCCTCATCCCGTCACGCACCCGGGCGCCGAATAAGAGATTAGAGACGTGTGCTGATCCCGCCGTTCGGGTATCATGCGCACTAAGTACCAGGCCGTCTTCGCAGTTTTCTCCAGGGGTCCCAAAGGACATTCCGCGTACCCTTTACTGACCTACTTCCGAAGTCAGAACGGAGAGCGTTTTCCAGACAGAGATAGGGCTACGGAAATTCCTAGAATCACCGGACCTGATTGGCCGAGGACAAAATTACGCGTAGTAGCACTTAGCCAATCAGGGGCAAAATTCCGTGGGTGGGAGCGATTTTGGGGCACTTTTGAATTTTCGGGGTGGCGGAACGAGGAGACCTCCACGCTAGCGGCGTAGGGAGAGGATCACTTCTTCTTGTTCGATTGAGCTGGGGGGGGCGAGCGCCGCGGAGCGAGTAACAGCTCCGCGCCGCGTTCGAGGGCTACGTGTACTCGACTTGTCTTGGGTGGCGAGCGCGCGGTAAGCGATAGCTCCGGCGCCGCGTTCGAGGGAGAATTATTATTTTGGGACTTAGTTCGTGGACTCTGAGCTCTGCCGTGGGCAGTGACCGGTGACTAGTTTTCTCCGAGATTCGTGATCGTGAAACTCCAGAGAACTTTCCGTAAGAACTGCTGATTTGTGTGAACGGAATCGCGATCATTCACGATCCGGGCCAGCTGACCGTCGCCGCCGCCGCCGTCACCGCCGCAGCCGCTGTCGCCGCCGCCGGCTCCTTTGTGGACGTGGACGTTTCTCGGCCTGGCAGGGCCATCTCAGCCGCCGACCCAGACGGAGAGAAGCCGCGACCCCCGCCGCCGACGCCGGAGGGCCGCCTACACGCCGCCCCATTCAGGCATAAACTTCGGTCAACGACCGCCAAAGAACTATTGTGCATTGCTGTGCCGCGCTTAGGCACTTGTTTCCTCATTATGTCAGCCAGAAGGCGAATGGCCTAGAGTTTGTTGGGGCCTGTAAAGGAATTTGATTGTAATTCTCGTTCTTTCTCTTTTTTTTTAGATTTAAGTTTTATCTCATTTTTCTTTTTTCGTTTCTAACTGAGCTCATCAGGTAGGGCCTTTCTGTAACTCTTTGACTCACTGTAACTTCCCCGGCTATTATTAGGCGGGAATAAACCTTTTATTTGCTTTTGTACCAACCACCGAATTGTTTCTGTAGTAGCAAACGCCTTACGACTCCTTCCATCCGAGTTAGATTCTAAGCAGGCTGACAAAGTTGGCCGCTGAGCTAGGCCGGGCCGCCCTCGTTGACTTCGGGCCACACCCACGCCGCCGGAGCTCGACGCTGTGGTTGACGATCGACGCCAACCGGTGGCTCGATAACGAACCATGGTGTGGACAATACAGAGTACTCGATTTCCGAGAACCGCGGACAACGTTTGACAATTCATGATGACGGTCCAGAGGTCATAGAGTACCCTGCTTTGTTTCGCCGAAAGGCAATTCCTGGAACAAACGGGGAAATTGGGCAACCTCATTTCCGAGATGGTTTCATTACGACTTGAATATGTATAATTTTTCGAAATGTGTAAGAAGTATTTAGTATTAGTGTCGGAACAAGCATCCTAAACATTTAATGTTTTCTTTGTTATTTTATAAATGTTACATATGTCAACATACACGTCTTGTTACATGACAGCAATTCAGACTTCTACAATTGAATGGGTGAAAACCAGAACGGTGTAAGAGGCATTTTATGAATTCTGAGAAAACTGTTTACTTAATTCAAAATCACTGTAAAGTCGTGATAATTTGTTTCATCATTAAAATCACGGCATTTCAATTGTTCATTAAAACCACGAAATTAGACTACCACAGAATATAGCCTAAAAGAAACATGTGTTTCTGAGAATTTATGAAATGTCAATTATACCGTTCTGGTTTTCACCCATTTAATTATACTGCCGATTGTTTCCTATGCTATCTTTAGATGCGTCGCCAGTTTGCACGAAATAGCGCAACATCTGGGCGTAAGTCGCTCGCTCGGGGATACCCCAGTTAACGTCTTCGCCGTGCGGTTGCGGCAGCATGGTTCTCGGAATGCAATTACGAGGGTTGTGCCAAAAGAAATGTTCCCAATGAGCTACAGCCTCGAGGGAAGATGCTAGGCTGAATCCGACCACAGTGCCGTGCGCAGTGGTTCCCCCATTCTCGAGCTCGCCCATCCGCGATTCGCTACGTTGCTCAGTGATCGCTTGGCATCAGTCAGAGATGGAAGTGTCGATCGCCGCTCCCGCCAAGTGCGAGGTTCGAGCAGTAATCCGGTTTCATCACGCAAGGAAGTTACCGCAATCCAGAAGGAACAATCCAGAATCGACGGAGAGGACGACTGACCGAGGGAGTAGTGCTTCTTCACGACAACGCTCGGACCCCACGTCGCTCGTCCAACAAAGAGTTTTTGAAGAAATTTGGGAGGACCGTTATGCCCCATTCCCCGTACAAGCCGGACTTAGCCCCCAGCGATTATCACCTCGTTCCCAAGCTAAAGGAACACTTAGGTGGTAAACACTTCAAGAGCGACGGTGAAGTCCGAGCAGAGGCCATACGCTTCCTCAACGGATTGGCGGGAGACTCTTCGACTTATGAATACAAAGCTGGAGCACCGTCTTCAAAAGTGTGTCGAATAAATGGAGTCTATGTTGAAAAATAGACAAAAATGTAAGCTTTCCAGCGATGTATAAATTAATAACAATAAATTATGTTTTCTATTTGTAAAAAATATGGGAACCTTACTTTTGGTACAACCCTCGTAGCTTAATATAACGCAATTAGTTTATATATTAGCTTTGCAAGCCTTACTAAATTTCTCAACTTTTAATTCGTCATATGTTCATGCATCTCTTAGTTATAATTCAGTATAATGCTTTCAATTATAAGAAACCAAAATCAGTCGTCACAGGTTGAGCTCAACGACTGCTGCAAATCTCGCTTCCCCCCTCGCTGCCTTAGCAGCGAAGGCTCAGATGAATAATCACGCTCACGGCGGCAGAACCTATGTCCACTGCTTTGGGCATTCAACTAACGAATTGTACCATTTCGCCGCAATAACTGCAAAAATTCATGTGAAAGGTGTTTGCTTAGCATGTGTAGTACTCTATTGGTTGAGCTCATGAACAATGTAAGTTAATGCCAAATGCTGTTTAACCTGCAATCGTGTGATTATTCGAACCCAGCACAAATGCACTCCATATATCATAACGTGCAGAATGATGCAACTTGCCAATTACAAAGGGGGAAAAATTTCATACTTGCAAGATGAAAGTAGGTGTTTTGAAAGGAAACGATCACGTTGATTTCGAAAATTATTATAAAAAGTTTGTACAGTTCAAGGTTAAAAGATATAAACATATTTAGTATTTTAAATAAACAAAATCCTACACTACTTTTCACATTGTCACTACAGTTACATTACTACAAAATTTCATGAGCATGCTTCATTTGAGGTAAGAACAAGTTAAAAATGAAAAACGCATATTCGTGCAATAATATACAGACATTAAAATGGTTTGTTGGTATTCTCCACAACATTGGTAAAACGAAAGAAAATGATTTGAGTTTTTCATACAACTCCAACCTAAGTTCTACAGCTGACATAACACTGATGAGCAGTCCATGGTTTGTCCTGATCACAAACACAACAGCCAAAGCATAAAGAATACTCAAGTTTTGTAATTTCATGTATATTTTTTTCCTTTCACGTTTGGGTGTAAATCTTCCAGAAACGTAACAGAAGGTATCGGGATAATTCGCTCACTTTCAATGTGAAATGAGAATTTGCATTTAATCAAACCGATTCAATTCTACAGATCATGTGTCGAATTTCACTTCATAAATTCACAGAACTATGATGTATTAATGTATTTGAAGCACACGGAAACCAGACACGAACTTCACGCGCACTTAGGGTACAGTACTCTGAATCTGCTACCTCAACAGTTGGATACTGAATATTTGCAATAAGGTAAGGGGCTAAAATTATTCCTTTCGATGACTGACGCGCAATAAGAAACATGAGAGTGCACGTGACTTGTTTTCAAAACATCCACTAAGACCTACTCATAAATGAGCGCTACTACCAGACGCGAGAATAAAGATGGTAATCTTCAAATACGGTAAAAAGAACACGAAAGCCTAATTTTCTTGATTTCTTATGAAGTCGCATAGATGAATTGAAGAAATATTTTATTTTAAATCGATTTTATGCGTATTGATTCAACATATCTTATGGGTGTAATTTAAATGTTTTTTGGCATTAATAGCAAAATACGTTATGATACTAGTAACTACTAGTAACGTAGGCGAAACATTCCTGGTAAAAATTGACAAATATAGAAATATCATTTGCTGAGGAAGATCAAGGGCGTATTTCACAAGTGAAAACTGTCTCAATAGTAGTCAGCAAGTGGTGTCATACCGTAAACTCCGCAGATCGTAATATGACTAAAGCATGGAGAAATGTATTATCGGTATGTAAAAGTCCGTTTTCATCGGTATGTACTCACTAACTGAAGTTTCAAGGAAGTCATGTGAAATTTTGAAACTTTCAATTAAAAGTTAATGTACTATTAATTGAAGATACTGCCCTGCATTTTATATTAATAAGTTAATGTTCGGTAAATTTCAAGTATCAGTTTAGTTTATGTGCGAGATCAAAGTGAGAAAAGAAACGTTCCAATGAAATAACATTGATCTGTTTTATTTTTTAATACAATTTATATCTTGAAAAACATGTGCAGTACCAACACACAGTTATCAACAACAATGATTTTGAGGCTATGGAAAAATATTATATAACGTAATAGAAGTATTATCAAACTTCCAACATTATCAACTGGCATTCATCCATTATCGAGAGTGGACAGAATAGGTACTATTTACGGGATAAAACAAAAGGTAACATTGATTACCCAAATATCATACGGAAATACAATTTTTACATGCGAGGTATCGACAGGTTCCATGAGAACGTTGATTCGTTGCGAGTATCGCTGAGAGGTCATATGTGGTGGTACCCACTCTTTGTCTACAGCCTTGATGCTGCCTGTCACAATGGTTGGTTGCTCAAAAAAATCAAATCAACAAAGTCTCACAATGAGGTACTGAAAATTTCGCAGGGCCGTTTCACGGGAATATCTTTTCAAATATAAGAATCACTTCGATGTTAGTGTGACAACTGGAAATATTCTTAAAGAATCTAGAATACGAAGCCAACATGACATCGCGTTATTTATCACAAAAGCACTAGAACTAAAAATTAGCAATAAGTGCAACATAGAATTGCACATTTATTGTTTTTACCCATTTGATCAAAAGTTGTAAATACGATGTAAATAAGTAAATATTAATGTACAATTCAAAATATTCGTGTTATGTTTTCACAACAAAACGAAAAAATAGTTTGGACCAATTAGCATCCCTTCACTCTGCAGTGCTCAAAGGCACCTCCAGGTGCCACCTATTTTTCTAAAAAATCTATAATATATTTCTTTTGTAAAATCGAAAAGAAATTACCTGATGTGAACAGGAACTGACATGGAGTAAAATTGCAAAATAATTTTCTTTCTTCGTCTCGGGAAAAGCAGGAGTATATTCAGAATAAGATCTCTCATTATCTAGTTCTGTATTTTTTGTGCAATACTCTTTTTATTATTACAAAATGAATGGCATCAATGTAAACAGGCATTGCTTTATTTAATATTCAAATAATATTAGGTTTATTTATTTTTTATGTATAATTTCCATATTTGACCTCAAAACAATATCTATAAACATGACATACTGGAATAAAATACAGGTTGTCATTGTTTTGAAGTCATGGTGACTGCTGACTTGAGAAGACGTACAAAATCATCAACCAGAAAGAAAATATATGTTCTGGAGTGAGGACGATAAAGTTGAAGAGAACACTTCAGTCAGAGTGGCGTAACTTAATTTGGATATAAGAAATGCAGTGTCATATTGACGGTATATTTGATCGAGGGCAGTATGACGAGAAAGTAAATGGACTAGAATATTTGGAAGAGTTGGTACAGAGAAATGTATACATGGAATTGGACCGGAGAGGACTTTTGTTATTTGAAAGGTGAAGAAGATAAACGTAGGTATCGTAATTGAGAATTGTAAAATTAACTAAATGTTTTATTGTTATTTTCGCTTGAAAAACTATATGTGCAGTTGTTTTGTTATTACAAGAATAAATGTTATCTCTTATTTTGAATTTGGAAGCGTTCTCATTAAATATTTCTGGAAGTTATCATATTAAAATCTATGATTTATTAAAATCATCTTTCTTAAAATTACATAGACTTTTGTATTTCCCCATTTTATAAATTTATTAATAAGAAAGTAAATCGAATATCAATACGATTTTAAATGAAATTATATTCTAAATAAGAAATACATTTTAAAAATATGTTTCATTAATTACTATAACTTCACGTTATATGTTTGTGGATGTCTGGATCTAAATCATGAGACATTACATACATCTGCAGCAAATAGACAAAATATTTTGACAAACTGTATGCATCATGGATTAATTTACTAAATATTTTATTTCTTTTGTGTGTCATATTGTTGAACTGTTGTATTTCCGATGGAAAATTTAAAATGTGGTGGCAACATACAATTTGCTTTTCACAGCAACAAAAATAAACATAGAGTAATAAAAATTATATTTCATAAAACACTTTGTTCAGAAAATGTATGTTGTTAAAAATGATATCTCTTCAACAACTCATCATTTTTTAAAACTTAAGTAACTCTTACATTTGAGCCATGATAATAAGAACATATATTCTGAGTCCTGTATTCTGAGATCTCATAGTTATTTTTTTATATTCAGGTTATAACAAGATTTTTTTTTCTTTTGGTCACATTATCTCTCCGTAGATCTTGAAATACTAAGAATATATCAAAGAGAATTCGCAACCGACATTAAATTCGACATTCAGATTTGTTTCAAAGAATTTCCAGTGGCTATTACTAAATATTTGTGGAGATTGTATATCATCTTTGTGACTGACGTGAAATATTTAAAATCACATAAAATGATGTATTTGTTAATTGAAATATGGATAAAATACACATAGCTGGCAAATTATGTTCTACACAATAATAAATACTTACGTGGTGGTAGCAGATATCTTGTGACAATCCATAATGAGAGATAGGGGATAATCATCCACAACAATAAGTTATACAATTTATTATAACATGACCAAAGTTAACATTGGGGAAAATAATTTCCCATGTTTAGTGAGTCTTGCCCAAGCACCGTGGATTCTACAAGATGGCGGCCACCTAGCCGTTCCCAATTTCTTTCTTTTCTTATATTTATATAATATGTACCAGGCTGTAAATGTTTAGGTGTGATACACGTTGCTTGGGAAAGGCCCACTGAAGATGGGAAATTGTTTACCCAAAAGTTAACTTAGGGCATGTTATAATAAATTTTATTGCTTATTGTGGTGAATGATTAACCCTTATCTCCCATTAAAAATTACTTCTATTTTCTAAACTCTCTTCGATAAATCACTGACTTTTTGTTACGAATTTACGCACAAATTCCCACTTATATCACAAAACTTGTCCTATTCCATGCTTTTACAACCGCATTCCTTAAAAGGATATAAGTTGTAAAGTGCGTAATACATTTACTTTCTTGAAGTTCATATGTCAAATCTATTTACCATTTATCAATTTCCTCCTTCTTAATTGTTTTTGCAATTAGAAATGCCACATTAACAATTTCAAAAACATCTTCATACATAATATTTAGTCCCAATTATTTGAGACAATTGAAACGTCATTTTTAATTTCAAAATAAAAACATAATAATTGTTTTACATAATTTTATAAAATAAATGAATTACCTTCTTATTTTGAAATTATAACTTTCGATTGCCTAAAGTAATTGGAAGCAAATATTATAATATACGAAAATAATTAAACAACAGAAATAGTTTAAGAAAACATTATGTGAATTTCAGGAAACATTGCTAAGATTCACAGATTTTATCCACAAATATTATTATACATACTATTCTTTAAATACATAATATCAAATTACTTCAAAATGAAGGAATTGCACTAGAATATAAGAAACATTCATCTGCAGAATGAACGTGTGTGTGTGTGTGTCCACAATATTGTATTTGAAGATAACAACAAAAACAGTGACTTCTGGTTGATGATTGGGAATCAAAGGAATTATTATTAAATTTTCTGTTAAATCCCTAAGTTCTTGAAGGCCATGGCTACATCCAGATAATGATTAATATGTAATATAGTATGTCTTACCTTTTTCTGTTAATATATTTTATAAAACTGTTGAGAGAAAATAATAAATGAATTCATTTTTATACAAAAATTGCATAACACAAATGTGTTTGTTCATAATACTCATAACAATAACTAAATTTGCACGTTATTTTTCCAAAAACAAAACATATTTATATCTTGGGATTCTATGATATTTTATTAATATGTTACATCTCTTCTGTAACATGTTTTTATAATTTCTCTATTGAAGGATACATCAACTTACAAACCTCATTTATCATGCATTAAGAGAAAACTTACTGAAACTCTCCCACCTTTGATGCAATAAATTTGCAGTGTGGCACGCTCCGTCAGTACACGCCTTACATTCCACAGGTAGGCAATTCTCCATACCCCTGCGCGTTGCGGAACAGGCGTGGACAGTCGCACCGCGGAAAACCAGGCGCATCAAGCGATTACCTCGCGACGCCCACGCACAGAAACTCAAAATCGCGTTACAGAGATAATAAATTTGTAATTTTGACGTGAAATGACTCAATTTACCACAACATAAATGTATTTTTATAGTATTTCCCTATTTTGTTACAAACACACACTTGCTTACAGAAATTGTATGACTATGTCAACGATGAAACCGAACGTTTAATGATTTTTAAGTTTATTTTTATTACAAATCGTAGAAAGTACTATCATATAAGATACTGGAAAATGGAAAATAACAGCCTCAAAAAAGTGTACTCACGTGATTGTAGACTCCTTTTCTTTCGATTGTCGAGGTTCACGATGCACCAACGAGCGCGTAATTCACCCGCGAGTCACAAAGCATTCAACAGACGCCAGCCGCGCCCTGCACCAGCAGCTGCGAGGCCGATCAGAGCCCAGCGAGGAGATCCGCACGTGCCACGTCGCATCTGTCAAAATACACGGCCGCCATCTTGCGTCATCGATCGGCGGCCAGGCCAGCGCGCAGCCTCCCTGGCGAAGGCAGTGCACGCGGCGGGCGGCGGCGGCGGCGGGCGCCCGCTCTCGCGACAGGGAGTACAAATCAACACAAGAACATTTCACGCATTAATTAGAACGAGAACGAATCATTCGACCGGCCCATGTGTCAATAATAAACTAGAAAATTTTTGACAATTATCTGCTCCTGAAATAATAATTGTAATTTATCTCTAATAATTTATTTATGTTCCTTAAATGCACAAACGTTTGCTCAGGTCACCTCATAGTATTGATCATGTCCATTGATCCATCACCGTTTCTATCATTCGTGAAATGGTTTCCCCCATCTCCACATATGTCAGCCATGTTGAAGTGAAATGGAAGTGGGGATTACATCAAGATATTGAATTGAAATTTTAGATAATTTTCTTACACAATCACTTCACATTATTATAATACGTACCCAAAATTTTAAAAGAGAATTGAATAATGACGATATTCAATGTCACTAATGATCCTAATTACAGCCCATCTTAAGATCCACAATACATTAAAACTAGCCAGTACAGTGCATTTGCATATCGATGGCTAGCTTTTAACAAGTATATCAAAATTTGAGCGCATTTAGATTAACTTGCCAGAAAAAGAAAATATCTACCAAATTCTAACGATAAATATCAGAAATTGTTAAAATAACGGAAATTGTTCATATTTTATTAGCTTGTGATGGGAATTTTTCATAGTTTCTTCTCTACTAAGATGTCGAAATTTCTTGGATATGTGTCTTTAAAATTTTGTTATCGACATACGATTAATTTTTTGAGTATTATGTTAAAATTTTTCTCAAATAAGAAATGCTTTAATGTATTATCAAGTAGTTCTCTGATGGTTTTATTCTTCTAGGCTTCAGCCGAAATATACCAATAGCTATACCAAAATATATAGAATATAGTATGTATACTATACGTGTATATATATCATCTAGCTAGCTGCCACCGGGGTATACCCAATTGTAGTTTAAATTAATTTATCTTATCTTTATAATAGATAATAATTATTATTAATGAATGGTACTCATCTTTCTAGCCTGAGATTACTTCCCTTATTTAAAATGTAATTGGACAGAGACGTATAACGAGCAACGTTTCTGAGACGAAGTCGAAATACCATTAACAATCTTAAGTCTTTTACAAAAAATCTACGAAATATATGAGAAATCTGGGTAATAACGGTGAACGCGATAACACTCCCCAAAATTCTCTTTAATAACTTTCAGAGAAAATCACGGTACTTTCCACTCCTGAAAAACTGTCAGAGGAAGATAAAGGGCTCTTAGGATTAAGGAATTTTACTTCGTAATTTATAGTGCCGTTCTTAGCGTCAAAATTAAACGGAGATTACCTTCCACATTGTCTCCTTAATCTTAAATTTTAAAGAGGTATTTGAGAGAAAACATATTGCGTGTGGCAAGGGTTTTTAAATGCAAAGAGAGAGGAATGAGTCGTGAAATATTTTCAAAAATTCATAGAAATCTATAAAATATATCCCCACTAAAAATGTAGTCTATAGACTTTAGATTAAAAGGAAACTGTTCCTAATCACTGAACTGTAATTTATTTGATGAAACATCCCATTTCAGACTTGTATTAGATTTTTACAACACTGATGGCATTAAAAATTTTTCTAAAATGCTACAAAAATATCTATATATTTAAAACACCAAAGGTTTTCTTTTAGATAGAAAATTTGAGTTTACTACTGAACCAAATTTCATGGATTTTGCTTTAAACGAATGGTGGTGGGACCTAATTGTGTTGAAGCTGGATTTTATTAACCGCTCTTATAGTACAAATACTAAGTTTTAATACAATATTTTTTACAGTTTTTTGAAGATTTTAATATAATAGGTAATTGTAACACATTTATATATAATTTCAATACTTTTTAACTATGTGGCTAGGCCAAAAGCATTTAAGCCATTACAATACCTACATCCAATCGCATTCTAAACTTTCGAATTCTGGAATTCACTCCGAATGGCCTGTTCATGGCATCAAAGCCGCGGAAAGGAGACCATAAGGTAAGGCAATATACGAATAATTATGTTTCAATTTTTCCCAAATGACAAATGGTTTAATGTATTATCAAGTCGTTTTCTGATGGTTTTATTCTTCTAGGCTTCAGTCAAAAAATATATATGGTGCTCGTCTTGCTAGCATGTGATTACTTCGCTTACTTAAAATGTAATTGGACAGAGACGTATAACGAGCAACGTTTCTGAGGCGAAGTCAAAATACCATTAACTATCTTAAGTCATTTACAAAAAATCTTAGAAATATATGAGAAATCTGGGTAATAACGTACCCTCTTGGTCCCCTCTCAAAACCCCTGAAGGGGGAAAAAACTGCCGTGAGAAGACGAGTACATGATCATCTGCTAGATTTTTTTCTAAATTACTTACTTATTTCCTGGCATGGGCACCTTCTCCATCCAGTTTTTGGCCTCCTCAGCCGCTGAAATCAACAACGCCACGGATCGCCCGCACCATCGCCTTTTTAAAGTTCGAAGATGAGTGGTTGAAATGCAAAGATCAGTGATGCATTGAATGATCTTGGCTGTCCGGGTTACGCCACAGTGGGCTAAAACGGGGTGAAACGCGTGCATTGGGTTTCACGAGTAATTATTTTAAAATAATGCGTCCAAAATGTTGTGCGCAACAGATCTTTAATATAAAATAACTAAATTTTGTAAATAATTGCAAATTACACATGGCGCCACCCTCATTTTCAATAACGATTTTCATGCTGTTTTGGTGGAGATTAGAAAAACACACAAGCATGACAGGAATAGACAGATTTAGAAAATATAGTAAAGGAATGTGTCCCATTGGGTTGAAGAGAATAGTAATTTCGAATTTGTTATCAAAATAGTCAAATTCAAAATGGCGAATTCAAAATGGTGACTATTTTGAAATTTGAATTCAGTTTTGAGAAAAATAAGTATACCATGAGAATTGTGGGGTAATTGACTGCAAATTTGATCTCAGATTGTTAAGTTCAAAATTATAGCTCCAAAATGGCGGTCCTAATTTTAAGAATTTAATTCAATTTTACCTAAACTACATATTACAGGGTTTGTGAGGGTGTTGATTGCGAATTTGTAAAAATTGTAAAATATTGAATACCGAAATTTGAAAAATCACCGAATTTCCCAAAATTACTACTTATTTAGGGGCTTTTGGAAGAGTTATGTATTTTATGTCAAAAGAAAGAAATTAGGATGTAACTGGTAATTACAACACGTTGAAGTATTTTTAAAGACATTTATTAAATTTAAATACACGGTCAGTGGAGTTTGAATTATTAATAAAATCGTAATCGTAATTAAAAAGGTTTTTATCATCTTCCTACACTTTTAACATTGAAAATAGAAATTTAACCCTTTCACTGCTACGCGTTAGGAGCCCCGGCCGCCGCGCTGTACTGAGCCATCCGGCGGCCGCCGCACGCCCTGTGCTGAATACTTTTTCGTGCGGTCTTCTCTTTTCGGCCGCTCTCAGTTATCAAAACAACGTACACTTTCCATCCTTCTTTTAGATCCGGGCTTTGGACCGGCAGCTGATCGTACCAAAAAACAATGCCAAACGTCTAATTTATAAATCGAAAATCAAGACACGTACCGTACACCAAGAAAGGAAAATTACAAGTGAGAAGCAGTGCCCGAAAATATGTTGAAGTAAACACCGAGGGTGGATAGACAAAAGGCTTTTCTATTCTGGTACTGCAATAATCTTTTGACCTGCGCGTGTTTGGCCGGATGGCCGCGCGGGCCCCGGACGGCACGCGGTGCAAGCAGCCCATGCCTTCCACAACACCTGAAAAATCTCGCAACAGAAGCATTGAAATGCTATTTAGTAGGCAATTAAATAAACTTCAAAGTGTCCAGAACAGGACCCATGTCGTGGCAATCGCCTAATTTTGGACGCGAGCGAACAACGGACGCGAGAACCTGAAAGAGCAGCGCGACGCACCGGTGCGTGGATAGCAGTGATGGCACGGCGAGCTCTGACGCACCGGTGCGTCGTTGGCAGTGAAAGGGTTAACTTTCCCCTATACGTACATACATACGGAGTATATACGTATTACAGAAAGAGTTTTGTAATGCTGCGGAAAATCGATTTCGAGATATCAACGGAAATACAAGTTTTGGAGTCTCCTTATACCGAAAAAGTGGTTCTTTTCAAAACGTCCGTCCGTCCGAATGTCCGTCTGTCTGTGAACAACCATAAGTATGATTTCTTCCAAAATCAATATTCCGCAGCCGATCTGGTTCCACTCCAGGTGAAAATTTTGAAAAATATTCTTCAAAATTTGGGGGTACTTTATATGAAGCCCCCGATATTTCCGAAATTTTCTCAAAAACGGCTCCAAATTTTATCCATTAAATTTCGTATAAGGATAGAATAAAATGCATTTATAAAGGTGACATAGGCCCGAAATTTTCTGAATGAAATATATTCTTCAAAATTAGATCTTTAATAAGAGCATGTACAATTTTTTAGAATACTATTAGTTATCGTATAGTTTTGCGTAAAATAAAATGTTTTAAAAATAAGATTTTCTTAAAAATTGTTCCAAATTTGTTCTTTATTTTTTAACCTAGCATAGAAAATAAAAAAAATTCTGTAACCTAAAAATATGAGTGTTACTTTTACTATCTCAGGCAAAGGTCAAGAACATCACGCGGTAATATTCTTTTCTTCTTTTTCATTTTACTGGATGCTCTACAATGGGAGAGCAATGGATCAGATGTCAATAAAAATCTTCGAAAAATTTCCATGAAATTATCCTTTCTTGACATCTTTCTAAAATTTTGGCATCGAAATTTTCTAAATTCTTTATTTGTATGCTCTTCAGATAAAGTTCCTGAAAATAACGAAACAAAACTATCAGCTGAAGTTTTAGCTACTGAAAGATTTTCTGAGATAATGTAGTGAATCAACAGTGTACTTATTTTCATATGTAACATGTAAGACAATAAGACCACTTAAATTTTTCTGGAATAATTAGAGCTAATATGTTTTCTACGTTAAGAATTCGCCTACATCTGCCTACATAGGACGTATGCCACTAGTTTTACAGGTTGATGGTGCAATCTATTGCAATACTCATTGAATGCAATATATTGACTCAACCTGTTCAGTTTCATGATTATAATGAAACTATTAACAAAACTACCTTCTTGAGTCAATTACAAAATTGCAAAATTGTGAATAAGTTAAAAGCTTAATTTTTGTAAAGTAGTGTTAATATGGAACTTAAAAAAATATTACATTGATTTGCAACTAGTATATTGCCAACATTTGAAACATGGTCCCTACTTCGCACTCTCTAATGATATTCTCAAGTTACATAAAAGAATTCAAGAAACCAAAGAATTTAGAAAAGAAAAAATTTCAAGCACTTTCTTCTTACGTTGTCCTGATAGAAGCAATCCTTCTAATAATTTACAATCCAATGCAATGTACTTAAAAAAGTTTTAATCTTCCAGGAAAACAATTTGTTCTCGCGGTTCAACTGTCGTGATCATGTAACGGATCAAACTGAATGAAATATAGTCGCTTTGAACTCGTCGAAGTAACCTACTTTATATACCTACGAATCAATCCAGCGATTTAAGAAGTGACAAATGATCACCGCATCGCTGCGATTGTCATTGGTAAACACTACGTTTTTACTTCCACGCCCTTAGGAAGGTACTTCGTAAGAAGAGAAAGTTACGTAATCGTGCGTAAGAAATGGCGAATTTTCGGCAGAATAACACTTATTGCCAGTCCCTGGTAACGAAAATCATGGATAGTAAATGACTTCCTCCAAAACGTGATGTAGCCAGAATCCATGTTTTGTGGGTCATTGGTAACTAAAAATCGATTGACGACAAAACGTCAGTCCGCTTGTCTCTGTGGTCAACGCTAGCGCCTAAACGTTCAGCTGATTTTCTCCATAATTGGTATTCCAAATCGATCTGAACGAAAACAAAAGCTGTTTCCAAAAGTTCATGTACAATTTTGTGAAAAACGAGTTGTTTTCGCGCAATTTGCTCTTGAAATTTGTGATATTAAAAAAATTCAAAAACCACTCAAATGTTTTTTTAATTTTTTCCCATGAAGGGAAGTGAAACTTTAAAGGAATGTCATGTATCTAATTTTCATTGGAGTCTCTGAATTTTTGGAAATTTCAAATTGCAAATATTGCGACAAAATAAGTGCTTTTTAGCACCAAT
This sequence comes from Acheta domesticus, assembly GCA_031308135.1. NCBI lineage: Eukaryota > Metazoa > Arthropoda > Insecta > Orthoptera > Gryllidae > Acheta > Acheta domesticus. The sequence goes on from JAHLJT010009419.1 coordinate 160,074,160, forward strand.
AATTTTGGAGGAGATATTTAGAAAATTGAACAAAAATTTGCCTTGAATATTTAATAAAAGGAAAGAGAAACTTGGAAATGTTGAAGACGTACTTGTGATGGCCTTTATTATGATGAAGTTAATTTTAGAGATTGTGTTTAATGGTGCCACTCATTATTTTTTCAATAATCCAAGTTTACAATACGTTTTACCGCCACAACACAGCCTGATTCTTTACAATTTAATTTAAAAATTAAGAATTACTATTAAATATTTAAGTTCTTATCAAAAGTAATTTCCACAGTCATATAACAAAAAAATAAATTCTATAATAACAAATAAAATTTTCTTGGGAGATTTGTTATATTTTTTGGCACAAAAATATCATTACAGAAGTTTTGGGGACAGTTTCAATGATTATGCAGCAACAAAATATTATTTAAAAGTAATTTTATTTACTACAAAACAAACAATACACAATATTTATTACGATATATATATATTCAGCATACTGAATAATTTCATTGGGAACATGTGACAAAAGCAATACATCACATGTATGAAAAAATCAATTATAACAATACACATTATTGCAAACAATGTGCAACAATGACTACATATTTCAAAACTTCTGAACTACAATTCGCAAATTTTACAATCTTTTGAAAGTGTACAATATTTTTTAATTTTCCTGTATTGTTATTTATGTATACTTTAGAGTATTACCTAGTACTACCCTCCAAATGAATTATATTTATAGGTTTTCATTGAATTCTAAAGAGATAAATAATGTTAATTTTTTTAGAAAGAGACAATCAGAATGTCCCCATATATTTTGTAGATTTACTGATTGAATGACCTTAAATTTGAGACCATGTCTGTTTTTGTTTTTCAGCATATAACTTTTTAAATGATTTGAATAAACAAAATGTATGGTTTCAAAATCATACCTCAAAGAAGAGTATGGTTTCAAAATCATACCTCAAGAGTTCTAACAAAGATTTTGAAACTTCCTTTTCAAGTCCCCAACATTGGTCTGAAAACAAATTAAATAACTTGACATAAATTACTAAAGAAAACACTCTTTACATCTATTCACAGAGTGTGAACATAAGATTTCTTCAAAAATTCTTTGGGATGATCATCTGATCTTGCTTCTTTCCGTAATGTTTCTGTTCATTTAGAGAGGAACCTACAAAAACAATTTCCTCAATACAACTAGAATGTTACTGTTTTTAAGAATCATAAACATGGAAAATTCTGAAGAAATGCTATCATTACTTTTGTACGGTTCTTAAAAAATGAGAAACAAACGTCAACTTACGGGTAATATTTCACTTGGTCAAATGTGAGAGGCTGATTTAATAAGATATTTTTCTTTTTCCGGACACCATGGATTATTTTCATTTGCATTTGCTTACAGCAACTTGGCAAATGTTATTTCCAGAAAAAACACTAGATTGCTTTTCATAGGTTATATGTGTAAGACATACACAATTAATTAAGTTACAAAATCATATAACTGCAATTACAATGTATAACATAATACAATAAGATCGAAAATACACACTCCACTAAAAGTAATTGTGATATATTTTCTTACACTAGTGAAAATGCAATTAAACGCTAAATAGCTTGATATAATTTTGTCCTATTAACTCGAAAATAAACTATACACTCTTTCCTTCAATTATTGCAGTTGAAACAAACAATGAAACAAATAATTGTTCTTGAAAAACGTGTCACAAGAATTATGCACAAAATAGTAGCATGTATGACAGTCACACTCTAAATAGCAACTTGCAGAGCGAAATAAAGGATGTAACTCTTGTTACCAACTCTAGCGGAGAAATAAACCTAATGTTGACGATATTACCATTAATATGTGCACCTCTTTTCACGCTCTTATGTATTTTTTCGTCGTAATTTTTTAGATATTGTTACTTCCCTCACTAGCTTGTTACAATCAATAGCTTCTGAATGAAATAATGTAGGTGACAAAATTCAAATGTCTGAGCTCCAATTTGGCATGACAGCCACTGGTAGCAAGACGCGTTCGTGCTCACGCGCAAGCGCAGGTTCCGAGCGTGGCGCGTGGCTTTTCTGGTATGTTAAACGTTTTACAAAACGCTGTCATTTTCACGGACGCAGTGTGGACGCAGCTGCATTTAATCGTAACATGTAGTTATATAAATAGACCACTTTTCCTAAAAATCCTATTGAGAAGGACGGAGAAGGATAAAAGTTACAGCGTTTTAAAGTGAGTCCTATTTTCCCATTAAAATAACATGGAGATTAATTTCATTGACAAAATGCTTCGTTTTGAATGCTTTTTTCTTATACATATATCGCAGTCAAAATGTGATATAAAAGTTTAAATTGGATTCAGGAACTTATTAATAGCATACATAATCATAACATTTGCCAATTCTGCAAATTTTGCATTTTCTTCCAATGTGCGCATTTTGGGCCATTTCAGCCCAATGTGTGCCGCGTTGAAGGCTGTGTTGCCGTCATTATTATGACGTAAAGGTCATTTTAGGGTATTTTTTGTTTTTTCAATAATTACACTAATGTAATTTTTTGAAGAATCTCTCACTCCGTTAATATGCACATTTTCAGCAATTTGTAAACACTATTGTATTTGTGAGTTAAAGTGCTTCAAAGAACTTCTAATGGAGATATTGGAAAACTCAAAAATTTTCTAAGAAAAAGACCTTCAAATTTTAAATTTACACTAGCGCTCAAACGCCATTTTCTTAAAAACGGCTCCCAATTTTTGAAAGAAAATTGCCATTTACGATGAGGTTTTACTTTTGTTTAATATTCTTGAAACAATATTACCGTGCTACTATCAGAAAACCGAAAAATTAAGAAAATGACAAAAAATGTACTTTGGGCGGCGATAGATGACAGCTGGCAAGAGTATGTGGCAAGTCCGAATAGCAACCCGAGACCAAAGAAAATAGAAAACTAATACGGGAAAGTCTGTGACATTCTGGGTTCTGTTGCATCACTAGTTTCACATTACTGAATTTACGATTACATGTGATTTAAATGACGTTTGATACAGTTTCTTGAATACTCAATAGTTTTCTGTGAAAACGACTACATTTTCAGATATGCACTATCGCATTTTCAGAAAAGCTCAAATACCATTTTCTCAAAAACTCCCGCGAATTGTTGCTTCAAATTTTCGTACAGATAGTGTTTATTGCTTTTTTATGATGACATAGAATTAATATTGATGTATTGTTGTTTTTTTTCACAAATTACATAAATATATTTTTTACTTACCGCATACATACGTATATACGGAGTAATATACGTAGAATAGAGAAAGTTATGTAATGCTGCGCGGAAAAAACGGCGAATTTCCGGCAGAGCAAAATTCTTTGCTGGGACCTGATAACAAACACGTGGATAACACCAGTTGCTACATTAAGAAAAAAATCTCCTAGCAAGAGGTGTGGCCAGAATCTCTGTTTTGTGTGGCCTTGATACCGAAACACCAATTAAAACAAAAAGTCGGTCTGTCCGTCCGTCTGTGAACACCATGAGCGCCTAAACCACTCGTAGGATTTTTTCCGAATTGAAGGATCTCCTATAGTTCTGGCTCTAGTCGAAGGTTTGAGATTTTGTAAAACTTTCTTAAAAATCTGAGTGTCCTTTACATGACATTTTGTCCCTCCGGACATTTTCAATATTTTCTCAAAATGGCTCCAAATTGTTTCTTTAAATTTCTTGTAAGAAGTGTGTAAATTACACTTATTACGATAGCTTAGGTCCGATTTTCATGGTTAACTCTGAACTTTTGAAAATTGCAAAGTTTGAATGTTTTTCAGCATCTTCCTACAAAATTGAAGATAGAGGTTTTTCCTTCAAATAAAATTTGTTCTCCACAGTGAGTTCTTTGATTAAGGTCATATTCATTTTTTAAAAAATATTTAGTAGTTTTCGCGCAATATTACATGCAATATTTTGAAAAATTACAGAAGCACGATTTTCTTAAAAAGGCTCCAATTTATTTTTAACTTCTCTCAGGGATAGCGCCTAATGTACTCTATGAGATGGCATAAACTTATCGCTCTATTAATTTGTTTTTTCAAAAATTACAAAAATGTTCCTTTTGACTTGTCTCTCACGTCGTTAAAATTTACATTAGCAGCGATTTATTCACATGATTATATTTATGAGTATATGTGCTTTAAAAAATATCCTATATAGTTTCTAGTAAACTCAACTGTTTTCCGTGGAAACTAGTGTTTTCAGAAACGGTCAAACGCCACTTCTCAACAATGGCTCCAATTGTTTTCACCTTTTCGAACAGATAGTGCTAATTACACTGTTTAATATGACGTAAAGTTCATTTTGGGGTATTTTTTTGTTTTTTCAAAAAATTACATAAAACTATTTTCTTTAAGATCTTTCACAGCGTTAATATGCACGTTTCCCACAATTTGTAAACACTATTGTATTTGTGATTTGAAATTCTAATAACTAGAAGTCATTCGAAGAAGTTTTTCAAAAACATAAAAGATAACTGTGAAAAAGAGCTTCAAATTTCGCATTTCCAGTAGGGCTGAAACGTCGTTCTCGTAAAAACGGCTTCAAATGTTTCAAAGACAACTGTCATTTAATACGAAGTTTTACTGTTCTTTAATATTCTTAAAATAATGTTTCCATTCTACTATTAAGAAACCGAAAAATTAAGAAAATGTTTAAAAACATTATTTGGCCCGTGATGGCAGCTGGCAAGAATATATGGCAATTCCGAATAGCTAGCCAGACCAAAGGAAATGGAAAGTAATACGGGAAAGTGTGAGCCATTCTGTAGCACCACTAGTTTGAATATCTCACACACCGTTAATATGGACATTTCCAGCGATTTGTATAAATTATTGCATTTGAGTATGAATGTTCTTCAAATGATTTGAAATGAAATTTTTCGAAAACACTGAAGATTCCTGTGAAAAAGAGCTTCATATTTCGCGTTGTGAGTGTTGGTTTTTTCCAATTCGTATATGAAATTCGATATAGATGGAATTTGCTGTAAGCTGGTAATATACAATTCGAGACAACTTGCAGGTTCGCCTAGTTTGTACGTCCGTCCACGCCAGTACAAACCAGGAGAATGGGCTCTATTACTTCCGGCCAAGCGTCACTCTATCTTCGTCGAGACTTTCGACCTATCGATTTTTATACTGCATTAGTCATAGCACTCGATCAGGTAACTCGTACTACGTTATTCAGTGTTATTTTTCAGTTGTCGGGAACGGGTCATGTCACTTTAAATTTGAGTTAGCGGTCACAGAGTATTTAGAAAAAGTATCACTCTGAGAACACACTTGTTTGAATCTCTGTACCGACTTCGATCGTATTTTCCATTGCATTTCCACTTGTGCAATAAGGAACAATTATTAACATTTTCTGCAGAGATATATATCTTGGTGTGAGTAGCATTATCCATTGGCAGTATGATCCAATAAGACTTTCCTTTGTAGTTGAGCTTTGGTAACCTTTTATCGTAAGGATAACATTGAACTTTTACTTCCTGCAGAAACTTCCACCAGCAATGACACATGTACCAACTTCCATCTTCTTCTGCGAAGACTCGGGCATATTATAACCGGGTGCAGATTGCAAGTTGGCATTGAGCTGTAAATCCATTGAAAGACATGGTACGTGAATATTGTGATATACCAACTGTGAGGAAAAGAGTAGTCCTGATCGCAGGTGGTTGCTAGGGGGCTTTGTTGATAAAAGATGAAAGTCGACTTTTTGTGAGGTAAAAAGTTCTGTTGGTTGGAAGGAGGTGATGGTTGTAAGCATATGTGTTGTGAAGTTGTAGTCGTTTCACTAAAGTAAAAAAAATATAAAATTGCTGAGTGGAGTGCAGCATGGAAGTTGATCTAAGTTATTTAGGTGCAACGCCCGCTACGATCAGTCAGAAATTTGGTGATCCAGAAGTGAGAAACTAGCCACAAGCAACGAAAAATCCGCAGCAATCAATAGCCAGAAAAACTTTCACGGAGGTTTCTCGTCCCCCGTATGGCGGGCGGGTCGAGTTGCCCAGATTGTAAATTGGTAAGCAAATGGTAGATTTGATATTCAGTAGCAGTAGTATAAAGAAAAGCACATTTGTTACAATATAAATTAAAGAATCAAATAAAAATATTATTTTAATTACACAACTCCCTGCATCAGAGCGATCTAATAGAAACATTTATCAATTTTGCTGTTGACGTTCTCAAGTCACTGGACATTATTTCTTTAAACCGTCAAAATTTTGTGTACAGAAACAGGACGGTTGTTCCTACCTTAATGTAACATAGGACCAAAAACACACTATAAGACAGGTTAATGTTACTTTAACTGGTTGATCGCTGCAAGGTTGTGGTAGGATAACTTTTGAAATAATTTTTAAAAAGCACTCATTCTCTACGTCCCTCAGTTATACTTCGTATCTTTAATCACACTTGAGTTATTATCCTCAGGTCTCTTACTTAGGTTTTTATATAGAAACGTGAAAATTTGTACAAAAGTTTACCTGCTAGTCCTTTCCTGCCATACCTAAAAGAAGGTTTTTGTTAAGTACATGCGTTAAGAAAAGTTTTGTTTTCGTCTTGAGTTTTGAATGTAAATAATTAAATTTACTATTACAATGAGGTTGCCGAGCATAAGTCTTGAGAAAGAACCAAAAGACTGAGACAACGGTACGTTTACGTAAATGTGCATTTCGAATTTTCGTGTTCCTTTCCAAAATACTTAATAAAGGGTTGTTGGTTGGTCACAGCTGTTGAGAACTTTGGACCTCAATCACTCTCTCTTACGTGGAA
>JAHLJT010009419.1:160081977-160111777 GCA_031308135.1 Acheta domesticus
TAATGTTGACGATATTACCATTAATAGTGCATCTCTTTTCAACGCTCTTATGTTTTTTTCGGTCGTAATTTTTAGATATTGTTACTATCCCCTCACTAGCTTGTTACAATAAATATCTTCTGAATGAAATAATGTAGGTGACAAATTCAAATGTTTGAGCTCCAATTTGGCATACAACCACTGGTAGCAAGACGCGAGCGTGCTCACGCGCTGCGCAGGTTCCGAGCAGGCGCGTGGCTTTTCATGGTATGTTCACCTTTTTACAAAACGCTGTCATTTTTCAAAGGACCAGGTGGCGGCAGCTGCATTTAATCGTAACATGTAGTTATATAAATAGACCACTTTTCCTAAAAATCCTATTGAGAAGGACTGAGAAGGAAAAAAGTACAGCGTTTTAAAGTGAGTCCTATTTTCCCATTAAAATAACATGGAGATTAATTTCATTGACAAAAATGCTTCGTTTTGAATGCTTTTTTCTTATACATATATCGCAGTCAAAATGTGATATAAAAGTTTAAATTGGATTCAGGAACTTATTAATAGCATACATAATCATAACATTTGGCAATTCTGCAAATTTTGCATTTTCTTCCAATGCGCGCATTTTGGGCCATTTCAGCCCAATGTGTGCCGCGTTGAAGGCTGTGTTGCCGACATTATATACGACGTAAAGGTCATTTTAGGGTATTTTTTATTTTTCAATAATTACACTAATGTAATTTTTTGAAGAACCTCTCACTTCCGTTAATATGCACATTTTCAGCAATTTGTAAACACTATTGTATTTGTGAGTTAAAGTGCTTCAAAGAACTTTTAATGGAGATATTGGAAAACTCAAAAAATTTTCTGAGAAAAAGACCTTCAAATTTTAAATTTACACTAGCGCTCAAACGCCATTTTCTTAAAAACGGCTCCCAATTTTTGAAAGAAAATTGCCATTTACGATGAGATTTTACTTTTGTTTATTATTCTTAAACAATATTACCGTGCTACTATCAGAAAACCGAAAAATTAAGAAAATGACAAAAATGTACTTTGGGCGGCGATAGATGACAGCTGGCAAGAGTATGTGGCAAGTCCGAATAGCAACCCGAGACCAAAGAAAATAGAAAACTAATACGGGAAAGTCTGTGACATTCTGGGTTCTGTTGCACCACTAGTTTCACATTACTGAATTTACGATTACATGTGATTTAAATGACGTTTGATACAGTTTCATGAATACTCAATAGTTTTCTGTGAAAACGACTACATTTTCAGATATGCACTATCGCATTTTCAGAAAAGCTCAAATACCATTTTCTCAAAAACTCCCCGCGAATTGTTGCTTCAAATTTTCGTACAGATAGTGTTTATTGCTTTTTTATGATGACATAGAATTAATATTGATGTAGTTGTTGTTTTTTTCACAAATTACACAAATATATTTTTTACTTGCCGCATAAATACGTATATACGGAGTAATATACGTAGAATAGAGAAAGTTATGTAATGCTGCGCGGAAAAAACGGCGAATTTTCGGCAGAGCAAAATTCTTTGCTGGGACCTGATAAAAACACGTGGATAACACCAGTTGCTAAATTAAGAAAAAAAATCTCCTAGCAAAAGGTGTGGCCAGAATCTCTGTTTTGTGTGGCCTTGATACCGAAACACCAATTAAAACAAAAAGTCAGTCTGTCCGTCCGTCTGTGAAACACCATGAGCGCCTAAACCACTCGTAGGATTTTTTTCCGAATTGAAGGATCTCCTGTAGTTGCTCTAGTCGAAGGTTTGAGATTTTGCAAAACTTTCTTAAAAATCTGAGTGTCCTTTACATGACATTTTGTCCCTCCGGACATTTTCAATATTTTCTCAAAATGGCTCCAAATTGTTTCTTTAAATTTCTTGTAAGAAGTGTGTAAATTACACTTATTACAATAGCTTAGGTCCGATTTTCATGGTTAACTCTGAACTTTTGAAAATTGCAAAGTTTGAATGTTTTTCAGCATCTTCCTACAACTACAAAATTGAAGATAGAGGTTTTTCCTTCAAATAAAATTTGTTCTCCACAGTGAGTTCTTTGATTAAGGTCATATTCATTTTTTAAAAAAATATTTAGTAGTTTTCCGCGCAATATTACACGCAATATTTTGAAAAATTACAGAAGCACGATTTTCTTAAAAAGGGCTCCAAATTTATTTTTAACTCCTCGCAGGGATAGCGCCTAATGTACTCTATGAGATGACATAAACTTATCGCTCTATTCATTTGTTTTTTCAAAAATTACAAAAAATGTTTCTTTTGACTTGTCTCTCACGGTCGTTAAAATTTACATTATCAGCGATTTATTCACATGATTATATTTATGAGTATATGTGCTTTAAAAATTTCCTATATAGTTTCTAGTAAACTCAACTGTTTGCCGTGGAAACTAGTGTTTTCAGAAACGGTCAAACGCCACTTCTCAACAATGGCTCCAATTGTTTCACCTTTTTGAACAGATAGTGCTAATTACACTGTTGAATATGACGTAAAGTTCATTTTGGGGTATTTTTTTGTTTTTTCAAAAAAATTACATAAACTATTTTCTTTAAGATCTTTCACAGCATTAATACGCACGTTTCCCACAATTTGTAAACACTATTGTATTTGTGACTTGAAATTCTAATAACTAGAAGCCATTCGAAGAAGTTTTTCAAAAACATAAAAGATAACTGTGAAAAAGAGCTTCAAATTTCGCATTTCCAGTAGGGCTGAAACGTGGTTCTCGTAAAAACGTATTCAAATGTTTCAAAGACAACTGTCATTTAATACGAAGTTTTACTGTTCTTTAATATTCTTAAAATAATGTTTCCGTTCTACTATTAAGAAACCGAAAAATTAAGAAAATGTTTAAAAAACATTATTGGCCCGTGATGGCAGCTGGCAAGAATATATGGCAATTCCGAATAGCTACCAGACCAAAGGAAATGGAAAGTAATACGGGAAAGTGTGAGCCATTCTGTAGCACCACTAGTTTGAATATCTCACACACCGTTAATATGGACATTTCCAGCGATTTGTATAATTATTGCATTTGAGTATGAATGTTCTTCAAATGATTTGAAATGAAATTTTTCGAAAACACTGAAGATTCCTGTGAAAAAGAGCTTCATATTTCGCGTTGTGAGTGTTTGGTTTTTTCCAATTCGTATATGAAATTCGATATAGATGGAATTTGCTGTAAGCTGGTAATATACAATTTCGAGACAACTTGCAGGTTCGCCTAGTTTGTACGTCCGTCCACGCCAGTACAAACCAGGAGAATGGGCTCTATTACTTCCGGCCAAGCGTCACTCTATCTTCGTCGAGACTTTCGACCTATCGATTTTATACTGCATTAGTCATAGCACTCGATCAGGTAACTCGTACTACGTTATTCAGTGTTATTTTTCAGTTGTCGGGAACGGGTCATGTCACTTTAAATTTGAGTTAGCGGTCACAGAGTATTTAGAAAAAGTATCACTCTGAGAACACACTTGTTTGAATCTCTGTACCGACTTCGATCGTATTTTCCATTGCATTTCCACTTGTGCAATAAGGAACAATTATTAACATTTTCTGCAGAGATATATTCTTGGTGTGAGTAGCATTATCCATTGGCAGTATGATCCAATAAGACTTTCCTTTGTAGTTGAGCTTTGGTAACCTTTTATCGTAAGGATAACATTGAACTTTTACTTCCTGCAGAAACTTCCACCAGCAATGACACATGTACCAACTTCCATCTTCTTCTGCGAAGACTCGGGCATATTATAACCGGGTGCAGATTGCAAGTTGGCATTGAGCTGTAAATCCATTGAAAGACATGGTACGTGAATATAAATTAAAGAATCAAATAAAAATATTATTTTAATTACACAACTCCCTGCATGAGAGCGATCTAATAGAAACATTTATCAAATTTTTGCTGTTGAAGTTTTCAAGTCACTGGACATTATTTCTTTAAACCGTCAAAATTTTGTGTACAGAAACAGGACGGTGTTCCTTACCTTAATGTAACATAGGACCAAAAACACACTATAAGACAGGTTTAATGTTACTTTTAATGGTTGATCGCTGCAAGGTTGTGTAGGATAACTTTTGAAATAATTTTTAAAAGCACTCATTCTCTACGTCCCCTCAGTATACTTCGTATTCTTTAATCACACTTGAGTTATTATCCTCAGGTCTCTTACTTAGGTTTCTATATAGAAACGTGAAAATTGTACAAATGTTTACCTTGCTAGTCCTTTCCTGCCATTACCTAAAAAGAAGGTTTTTTGTTAAGTACATGCGTTAAGAAAGTTTTGTTTTCGTCTTGAGTTTTGAATGTAAAATAATTAAATTTACTATTACAATGAGGTTGACCGAGCATAAGTCTTGAGAAGAACAAAAGCTGAGACAAACGGTACGTTTACGTAAATTTGCATTTCTAATTTTCGTGTTCCTTTCCAAAATACTTTAAATAAAGTTGTTGGTTGCGTCACAGCTGTTGAGAAGTTGGACCTCAAACTCACTCTCTCTTACGTGGAACTAGTTAACAGTTTTCTAGCAAGTTTCAAGGACATGCTGCTGCCTGAGAACTCTTAATGCAGTAAACCATCAAGAAAGCAAACAGTCGGTGACTCCACTTTGTCTTATCCACATTTGTCAATGAAGTTTGTTTTTCCTCTTATAATGTTCTGTGCTCACCACAACGTTTATTCGACGTACATTGATAACGTTATCGATCCCAAAATAAGTGTAATATTATACGAGTATATCTGATAACAGTTCTAGATCATAAAGTTATGGAGATGGAGGGACAGAAGCAATGTAAGTATATGACGTAATCCGTCACATTAAGCAAATTTTCACTACTACTTCCATCGAAAAGTCAGAAACAAAATATTGAGGTCTATCTCCGGTTGTCGAGATCGCTAGGGAAGTAGTGTCGTGACGATCTCGGACCGAAGGATCGCGGGCTCTAACCCCGCCTCGGATATGGTTGTATTTGTGTTCCTTTCACCCCCCCCAAACATCGCCATATCATGTCACAACAACGTTAACCCCAATAGTGGTCGCTAATGGCCTAGATGTTGACGCGAATAACAACAACAAAGACAAGTTTCTTGGTATGCTACATTTCCATCGATATCGAACATAGCGTCATTCAATGCTAAGAATTCAAGGTACTTCTATTTTGACACATTGAAGTGCCAATATATTTAGGTCAAATAAATTAATATAGGTTTTTACGAATCAAAAACTAGTCATGTATTAAATAATAAAAAACACATTCAATTTTCACAATTTGTATTGCGTAGATAATTGATCAAAATCAATTAATGAATGTTCAAAGGCACGTCGTACGTGAAATAATCAAACTGTTTGGGGTGGTAAGCAAATATAAAGAATTCTAATTTTCTTGAACAGAAAAGGTTATTTAACGATCGAAATTGTATTTATAAATACAATACTGTCGACTTCACTATATTGTGAACACTGCGAGCTCATTTACAGGAAACGTTAATTGAAGGGAACTAATGTCAGTTGTCCCGACCTACATACCTAAACTAGTGGTGCGACAACAGCACATATTTTCTCAAATTATTACAAAACGTAGAGCGATTTTTGAAAAAATATTTTAATTGCATTAATTTTAGCAGGAAATGCGTGAAAACCATTTTTAAAAACAATTGTACATCACCTTTTTTAAACCGCTGATTTTTTAGAATAGAATTTGTGTAATTCGAAAGTCTCTATCTTCAATTTTTAGTTTAGAATTTTTACAATTTTCGAAAATACAGAGTTCGCCGGCAAGGAGAATAGCACAATTTTTAGGTAGATGCGAGGAGAAATTTTAAAGAAAACATTTTGAGCCGTTTTCGAGAAAAAAATTGATTTAAAAAATTGAAAATTGCCTAAATTTGAGGCAAAACTACGCAGAAACTAATCATATTTTCGAAAAAATGATACACAAACTTATTTCAAGATGTCGTTTAAAAAGGGCAAATTGTATTTAAGAAAAACTCTCTAACTTCAAGTTCGTAGTTGTAAGAAGACGCCGAAAAATAGTGGACTTTTGCAATTTTTGAAAAATCAAGGAATTCAACAAAAACGAGACATTTACTGTTCTCTTAAGCGTCATTTACGCTATTCGAGGACAAGGTTTAATACAGAAATGTAAAAAAAAATTGAGAAAATTTTGAAAACAGTGTTGAGGCTTCATATAAGTATCCCTCAAAAATAAAAAAAAAATCTGTTTCAAAACCAGAGGACCGTAAATTCATTTAAATTAATAGTCTTCGGTGTAGCAGAACATGTCATCCGATGCTAACGACGAGGATGGCACTGAGCCGCGCCCTTCCTGCTCAACCTGCCGTAACTGGGATCGAGCTCTCCGCGTCTCCAAATAAAGGTCATGTATAGCAACGCACCTAAAACCTCTGGGATGGTTAAACTTCGTAACATAATGGGAGAAATAAACTCAAATCTTTTCTTCGGTCGATAGAATATGATGGTGAAAATAGTGAGCACAACCAATGCTAAAAGTGTAATAAATATGCATTCTTTTTGAAGTGAAGTGTGAAAAGGAGAGAAAGGTATTGCATAAAGAAAATATATATGGATAAAGTACAAATAGTAGTAAAGGAGAAAAGACGTATTAATAAGTATGAAGAACACTGTCACGTATTGAGAAGTTAATAACTATGAAGAAAAGGGAATAGTTCGATGCAACATAAGAAAGGAAGGATACAAGTGAGTGTGTGTAAACTTAACTGTTGGTAAAGAAACGACAAAGTAAAGATTTGAGGAGTGTTGTGGCTGTATTTGTCACACCTGATTAGAGATTTGTGAAGAAGAAAGCTAATTGTAACCTTCGTAATGAAAGAACGGATATTGAATTAAGAAAGTGGGCATTATAAAATGTTGAACGATAGTGACAAGAAAAATGTGATAAACTTTAGTTGGAATCCCAAGTAAGAAATGAAACGTGCATAAACTATTTTTGTATGTATTTATTTTTCAAATTTTATTTATTTTTATTGATTACATCAGTGATCGCCAAAGCGTCGATCGCGAGTTACTAGCAGCTCGCCGGGACAATTTTTGGTAGATTGTCGTCATGCTCAAGGTTGGCTAACTTGACATTTTCTACAGAGCAAAAACAAGTACAGAAACAGACTCACTTATGAACATTTAGACAACTGTATTTGAACCGCAGTCACGACCTACTCTCCCATAATTGTTAATGACAAAAACGAGTGGCATCTCTCTCATTCACAACTCTGATGAAAAATCCGTTCTCACATTTATAATTTGTTACTAACTATATTTCAATGTTTTGTAATGTTCAATTCCATTTCAATTTATTTTTCTTGTACAGAGTTTTATTAGAGTATTTTTTATATTAATTGAGACATAGTATACACAATAAACAAATCTTAAAATTTAAAAATATCTGACTTGGTTTCGTAATAAGTTTGAAAAACGGTATGGTTGCTCCCATTTTTGTAAGTTAGCGGACCACTGGATTATATAATTTCACCTCATGAAGCAGGAAATCAATTTGTTATAAATTTATTAAGAGTTAAATGTTTTCTTTGTTTTTAAACAATGTTTTTCTTCAATTTTTTTCAATCATTGATAAAATAAAACAAGACTAAAGTGATTGTGTTATTCTGTTTTGTTAAACATTGTGTGCGCGTGTGTGTGTGTGTGCGTGTGTGTGTGTGTGTGTATGTGTTTCTTTGTCATTCACCTGAACGTCTGTGTAGATTCTTCACTATGTTGTGTGCGTGTGTATGTACACTGTAGAACTCATGGTAAATCAAATCACCCCCCTGAGATCATTGTAGGACAGGCACGTCAAACCGCGCCCGCACGAGTTACTTGCCCGCCTGGGGAGCCGGGCGCTCGTACGGGCACGGGAACTCCCCTGACTCCGTACTTATTTCCCCTCCAAATCCAGAAAGGGGTGTACATTCGCAAGCTGAAGTGGCGCGAGGCGGTGAATAGTTACTTGCTATGAAAATATGTTTGTTTGTCAGATGTTTTCTATCATTAACCGAGAATTGTATTGTGTTTATATTCTTCACAACTTATTCATGTTTATTTTCTAACTAATTTCTCCCTTAAATAAACATCTTTGCTAAGTAAAAGGAATATTTTTGAATGGCAAATTCTTACCTTGTTTTTATTTTGTGTTGTGTTATTTAACCATTCAGTTATTTACTGTATTTCGCGATAATGTGATATAAATTGACAAGTCTTCCGACGGACGGACGGACAGAGATTCTAACAGTCAAGAAAATTTGTCTGTTAAACTTTGTAACTTGAACGAAGTTTTTTATATCACTTTTAATTAAACAGGACTACAAAATCAAGATACTTTTGATTCTTATTTTTTAAATTTTACTCTCAATTAACAATTTGAAATCGAACTGATGTATTATTTCTTTGTAATTGATCATTTCTTTGCTTTATAGAGAAAATAGGAATGTAGCTAAATTAGTGACAATAAGTATCAAGTAACTTCTCCATAGACTGTCATGGTCCAGGTATCCAGAGACGTAGTGTAGCGTCCGTGGCGCGCTACACTACGGGGTCTACCTGCGTGAGGGCAGAAGTTTAACAAAAGGTGCAGAAGATGACGCATTGGGAATTTCTGTCCAGCGCAGAGACGACGCGGAGGCGATGGGGAGGTAGAAAGCCTTTATAACGGCGCGCGACGAGGCCTCCCCCTTCTTGTTCCTAGCAGCGTCGACGGGCAGTTGTGCGTAAGTTTGTGCGAGCGGCACACGTGGAAAGGAGCCGGCAAATTTATTGTCGTGACGAGCGAGACATGCATTAAGTCTCAGATGTAGAGCGGTGTGGTAGCCGTTAGATTAAAATCTCTCCTAGTAGTGGGATCTATTTAGTTAATTGTAAACAGTGAAATATGTTATTTGTGACTACGGTCTAGTTAGGAATAAACTCACTGTTATTACAACCCACTCTCGTCTGTGTTTTGATTACACCCGTATGACGCCACAGTAGGCATTTGTAACAACCCATACTTTTAAGTCTCGCACCAATTTCTGTGGACACAGTGCCCGCGAGCTCTAGTAAGCTTATTTATTACTTTGCCCGCAATCTTGACACGCCAGTTGTAGGATGTCATTTACAAGATGTACATTTTTCTCCAACAGTTATTGTGCCAGCGCTGTGGGAAAAAATATTAGCACAACAAGTGTGACCTCCCGAAAGGCCGCGGTGAACGCAGTCTGAGCGGCGAGATGACAGTTGGCGCCGCAAACCTGATCAGCATAGGTGAGATTACAATGTAAGACCATATTTATGACGATGTAAATAGTATTAACGAGAACCAATTTCAATTAATCGTTTTGAAAATGATTGTTGTTAATCCCAGGTTCCATATATTTTGAAAAAAAAAACAGGACAGATGAAAATGAATAGAAAAATGTAGCTTTTCATAGCGTGGCTGTTATATATACCCTGAAAAAACAGAAAAGCTACATCATTGTGTTCGATATGTGAAGCAAGTAATGTTTATTAAATACATGAAGTACATTTGTAAAGATTAATTGGAAAAATAATACAATTATTATATCACTTGTTGGTTCTAAACTCTTGAAATAAACTATAAAATATACACATTTTCATTAAAGAAACAAAACAATGTATTATTTACTGCGTTCTTGTTCATTTACTGCGGAGTGACTGAGTCATCTAAGTGACATAATTATGTTATGTGGAATTAAATCAAAATGAAGAGGGTGTTTTGAAAATAGACGAAAGGAATTCAATCAGTTATTTATAGGTAAGAAGAGCAAATGATCGAAAAGTAAGAAATGTGGGTAGATAACGTAGCTAAGAAGGAAAGACAAGGAGGGGAGGGGAGCGAAGGGGTGGGGTAAAGAAAGGTTGGGAAACGAAAATAGGGAAGAAGAGGACATAAAGAGAGGAGAAAAGAAGGGCCAGTGATAATAAATGATGGAAAGGAGAAAGGCAGGTAGAGAAGGAAAGGCTGAAGAGCCGTTGCCGCTTCGTGCCTGAAGAATCGCAGGTTCAAGTCCCGCCCGTGGCTTGGATGCTTGTATGTGTCTGAACGTTGTAATTGTCAATTCATCCATCATCATCATCATCATTTCATACAGCACACCCAGGGTTAACAACTTTGGAGTGTAAAAATGGATTCAGCAAAGAAACGCTGACCCCCCCCCTCTCAAAAAAGGTAACGTGCACTTTCGCCCGGAAAAATATGACTGGGTCTCGGTGATTACTGTTGCACGTTCGCGTGGTCCTAAGATAATCCATTTACGGCAAAAAAAAATCACCAAAAATTTCATTTACAAATATTGTAAATGAACATCAAATATTCACAAGCAATTTTATTCAGCAAAATATAAAACCAAATTATTCATTTTCACGTATTAATTCGTGGTATTTTCATTTCCAGATAAAATCTCTGATAAAATAAGCGCATTTTTAATACACTTGTAATCACCTGAAATTTAGTACATGACCCGGGAAACTTACATCCGGGGGAAACTTTAAAAAATTATAAAATAAATATAAATTTTGAGTAAATTCACGTTTCAAAGTATATGACCATTGAAACATAAATGGTTCCATCATTTCTAGTGATGACGGCACCAAGTCTTCTTGAAATTTGATGAAAACATCATTTGATTCATCATTTGAAAACATCATTTGATGATAGCGGAGAAAGTGATTTGGCGCAATGGAAGCGACCTCTATCAAACACTCGTTCATTGAGACCCGTTGAACCATTCCCTTTCGATTCAACGATTGCAAAAACATTAACGTTGACCACTCGCGTACATCTGAAGTTTAAAAATAGTCATTCTACTACAAAACGCAACGATACCTTACCTCTGGCGTCACAGGGAAGGGAAAGCTAGTCCAACGTGATGTTCGTGTTGGTGTGGCAAAGCTGGCGCAAGAGGGAGCCGTGTGCAGAACCTCGGATGCGCCGTGTAGCGGTTGGAGCTGCGGGGAATTAATATCCGCCTATTGCTGCCATCTCTTTCTACCTCCCTCCTGCTCCTGCTCGCATCCGCGTGGCTCCAGCCATTTCCACTTTCCGAATATCTCAGTCTCTCCTTCGCCAAATCCGATATTTTAAAAGTATGGAGAAATACAACGCTCCCCGATGTGAATGTAATAAAATTCGATACAACAGAAATTCTCATGAGAAATAAAAATCTTCTGAATACGTTCAAGAACAAAATAAATTCAAAATTTATTTCCAACTTTCATATATTCCATCTATTAATAATGAATTGAAATCTTATTTGAACAAGAATTTTAACACTGATATCAGGAATACTATAATTAAGACAAGTGATTAAACATAAAAAATATCCTACCAATGTGTTATAAAGAAAGAATTGCGTGTATTTAATTTCATGTGCCAATTGTCCGTTAAAATATGTTGGACAAACAAAATGGAAACTGCGCGAAAAGATCATGAACACAAACGGAAACATTAATGAACCGATGGCTATACAAAATTTAGTACAATATAGGTTAACACGACACACTGGTTAAATTTTCATAATGCAAGATGCTCACTATCGGAAACAACTATTGTGACAGTTTAACTACGCAGACCCTGAAGGTAAAGATTCGTAATGTAATAAATTCTCTTCTAGAATGCAATACATTCACAAAAAATCTAGGGTAATTATCATTTACCAGTTTAAAGAATGAGTGTTATTTTAAAGAAATTGCTCCGCCAATGCAATTAGCAACCGGCACAACCCCCACTATCTCTCCCTCTCCGACGTGACTTTCACTTCCAGCCTTCATCTGACGACCGCTCACACCAAAGGGAGCTCTGTTTACCAATTTGACGACTTCCACATGGATTATGATAAACTGTCTTACAAAAACGCTGGATAACTTAGACGTTCCAGTATCGTATTGTTTTCATAAGAGGCGGGCCCAACTTACTTTATAGTATGTACTTATCTAATTATTATTGTTGAGATATTTTTGTTTAGAAAATATTATTGTTTAGATATTTTTGTTTAGAAAATATTATTGTTTAGATATTTTTTTAAAAGTTTTTTTGTAAATTTATTTTCAGATTTTTACAGCATTGATGACCTGAAGATAGCAAACAACGTTTGTCGAAACATTGTGGTTTTAAGAGAATGTGTTACACAATGAAACTGTTTTTTATGTGATTTATGTAAATAAACTGTTTTGATAAACTTGTCATTAATCAAGTTGGGTTTTAATGCCTATCAAAATATGGTCCCAAAGACAAATAGCAAATGCTGATTATGTAAAGTTCTCATGAGTCAATCCAACATACAATATATGCAATGAATGTCCATCATTGAAAAATGTAGTAATAACGCAAAGTTAGGGCAAAGAGATATCAACTTCTAGAAAAGAGCAGCCTCATTATAAGTGTAAACCTGAGATAGAGATCACATAGCGCGACTCCTTGCAGCCAGTACAATTTTAACAAACAAATGGTGAAAACAGATCAGACATAATGAGCAAATGCGATAGCTAAAAGTTCTCAATAAGTCAATCCAACATAAAATATATGACATGAATGTCCATCATTGGCACGAAGTTGAGCAAATGAGTAGCCATTAGGGCTAATATGGACAAGTAATTACTTAGGAAGCATTGCCTGAAAGTTTTTGAGTCTTGAGAAGGCAGGTTCAATGAAAACACCAACCTCATTACACAAACTAGGGACTACACAAACACTTGAACCACAAACAGGACTACACAAACGTGTTTAGAACACAGTATCAGGAAGCTCTTCATTGCAGCAGCTCCGTATATTAGTATAGACCAACTTGATCTTGAGCAAGAATGATCCAACATGTTTATGAAGTACAGGAGAAATAAATAAGTAAATATAATATAATAGTGATGTCCTCAAAACCAAGCGAAGGAATCGCGAGTTCGATGGATGGGTGTGTTTATATGTCGTCTATTCACCCTTAATGATCATCATCACCATTCCATTTTCCATCCCCCTGGGTTCAATATCTTATTTGTTATTAAAAATTAAAGCGCCTAAGAAAATACGAGATCCTATCGGTAGCGAGATGGCGCAAGCGTTTAATGAAACTGATCGTTTCCACGTGGCGCGGGGGCTATCGCTAGGCTGTCGGGCTATGACAGTCGCGCTTCCTGTCGCCTACGTAGAACACAACGCGCTTTTCCCCGCAGAATGTAATACCAAGTTTGAAATGGAAAGCTAGAAATTGCACGTCACCGCTTCCATTTGAAATTTCACGGCCTTTGTTCCGTAGTAAAACTTGAGTGGCGTTGTTAGTAAGGTCCCACACTCTAGGTCCGCTACATTCTCTTCAGGGGAGACCTCTTCAATTATGGCCTTCGGGAGACGATCTTTTTTTTAAGCTGCCCTGTGTTGGAATTCGTGGCGCTGAGGCGATATATTATTTCCGAGGACGGAATTCACTTCCAGGACGTTTATTTCCTACGTTCATTATAGCCTAGGTTCAGTTCACTATAAAGAATCTTCTTATGCTTATTTGCAATGTCACCTGACAAGTGTGGTAGTGAAGTGCTTGTAAGTGTATCTATAAGTAAGGAGTGAGGAGTTAGGATAGGCCAAGGAAGGGGAAGGAAAATTGCGCTCGGTCCGTGACCCGTTTGTTGGAGTACTGAACCGGCATTTCGCCTGATGCTGATCGAAGAAACCACGGAAAACTATTGAGCAGGGCAGCCGGACGCTGGAATTATTTTCTAGACATCGGATGAACTCGACTTATGAGTGTAGTTAGGGTCAAAAATCATGCCACCGTCGGGACTCAAACGCTAGGCGCAACCGCGACATCAATTGTCCTGTGCCAACATCATCCGGTACCAACTATTTTGTCTCACTCCCTAAATATCCCTCTGCGCGACATAACCCACGTTTTTATCGCTGTGATTACCTCCTCTTCAATTCTACGGTCAATACTCATGACTCTACGGCCAATGAGTTTGCAAATCTATGAACCCAATTAATTTGTTAAATGTACCGATAAAAGAAAGCAATTTATAATTAAATATTTCTTTAAACAGTTTAATAAGGGTACTTACTACTTCTGCTACATATTGATACCAAATTATAACATATTCTGGATTTTGAATCATCTCACACCTCCAGCCTTTCCACCACGCTCTGCGAGTGTGTTGCTGCCACAATCTCTACATCGTCTGCTGTTCCCTTTGCAGAGGTCGGCATGTTGTAACACGAGATATTGCTCCCGGTTTTAATTAATTTTTCGAATTTATTTTTCATTTAGCCTTGCGTCGCCATCTGTGCCGTTTCTCTACTTCATTCCTGACACGTAACTACAGTGGTGTCCGACAACCAGGCACTTCTTACATGTTGAACTCTTGTAAGCCTACTCGTGCTCGTCTATCTCGATTGGGAACACAATCCGGTTTACTTACGATGTGGCGATACGATGAGTTAGCTTGCAAACATTTCCCTTCTACAAGTATGATTGCGTAGGCTTCCGCGGTCGGAATTCATGTGGTCTAGGCTATCCTTCTACAAGTATCTCTCCAGACAGGGCAATGGCGAAGCAGGGCCAAGCTCTAAGATTCAGACAGCTCTGCCGGCTGGTGTTATAAGGAAGTCCATGTATGTGTAACTGCGTGTAAGGGGATGTGATATGTCAAGAAAGAGGAAGTAAATATCATGCGTAATAGTGACCCGTTTGTTAGGGTACCACTCCAGCATTCGCCTGGTGTTGATTGGAGAAACCACGAAAAACTACCGAACAGAGATCCAGCAGGTCGAATTTCAGAAGACGCTAAATTCCTACCAATTATTAGCTAGATTCAAAAATCCATCACCGTCAGGACTCGAACCCCAAGACATCCTGGTCAGATAATCTTCAATAACAACCGAAATCGCAATGCCATGAGCCATCTTAGTCTATATACTTGCTCGACTTTAACATACAGGCACATAAATACAAGACAGAGAGGAATCATCAAATGTCAATTCGTCCTTAGTACCACTCAACTCCATCATCTTGCACATTCTTATCCCGCATTTTCCATTGGATCGCTGCCTTTACTCAAACCGCATTCGCCCCCCGTCTACTAACCCTCTCGTCTGTGCGTACTCTTTCTACCCCTGATTCTCCGCCCCCAATGCCCGTGGCCGCTCTTCCGCTCCGCCCGGTCCCTGCACCCCACCCGCTGCCGTCACCGCCGCCGCGGGCCACAAGCCACTGACGACTCGCGCGCCGCCTAACTGCGTTAGGGAATACAGCGCTTGTCAAATTCGTCAAATTAAAGCGAGTTCGTCGCCGCGGAGGGCCCTCTGGGAAGCCAGTGCGCCGGCGACGCCCCGAGCGGCGGAAAGACAGTCAGTGGGGGTGGGGGAAAGGGGAGGGGGGCCGGTCCCTCCCTCGAAGGCGAGTGCGGCACCTCGGGCGGTACCGATTGTGTCCCCCGGTTAGCTTTCCTAACTTGTCTACCTACTTTCAGAAAAAGGAGTTACCCGACTGCATCGCATGGTAACCTTTCCCTAAACCGCCTACAAACTTTCGCCAAACGGTATCGCCCAACAGCATCCCGCGGTCAACTTTTCCTAACCGTCTACCTACTTCCCCTAAAGGCGTTGCCCGACTGTATCGAATGGTCAACTTTCTCTAAACCTTCTAATAGCTTTCCCCAAAAGATGTCGCCTGACAGCATCCCGAAGTCAAATTTTCCTAAGCCGTCTACTTACTTTCCCAAAGAGACAATGTAATGGATAGAATAGTATGAATTAAGATGTGATCAAACTCACAACAATAAAAGTTTTAATATTTATTAAAACATTAGTTCTCAAAGTCAACTTTCAGGAACACTTTTCACTTCACTAGGTAGATAACAACGCAAAAGAAACAATAAAGTATGGAAGGACAAAAGAGAAATAGAAGAAGAAAAAACAGAAAAATGACAAAATAAAAATTACTAACTACCCAAGCAACATTGTTCTCACAAAAACACAACAGCTAGAACACACAATCAATTAAAAGCCGATAGCAACAAAACCGACTGTATCCTAAGCCGTCTACTTACTTTCCCAAAGAGACAATGTAATGGATAGAAATATGAATTAAGATGTGATCAAACTCACAAGAAGAAGAAAAAACAGAAAAATGACAAAATAAAAATTACTAACTACCCAAGCAACGTTGTTCTCACAAAAACACAACAGCTAGAACACACAATCAATTAAAAGCCGATAGCAAACAAACCGACTGTATCCTAAGCCGTCTACTTACTTTCCCAAAGAGACAATGTAATGGATAGAAATATGAATTAAGATGGGATCAAACTCACAACAATAAAAGTTTTAATATTTATTAAAACATTAGTTCTCAAAGTCAACTTTCAGGAACACTTTTCACTTCACTAGGTAGATAACAACGCAAAAGAAACAAAGTATGGAAGGACAAAAGAGAAAAACATATTAAAACTAACTGAAAGCATATTAAATTAAAATTAGAAAATGTAAACTATGGAAATTCTATAGATTTTCCAACGTTATTTCAGTTTCTTTTATAACTATGTCATATAAAATATCAAAAAAATTAATAGATAAATGATATGTAATTTAAAAAAGATAAAAAGAAATAAAAAGAATTGGACTAACCCTCTATAAAATATTAATTAGCAGTTAAACCATAACATTCTTAAAGTACTTTGCTGCTATCAGAAAATGAGAACAATTTTACAAAATGTTTATTTCTGGTGATACATAAAATATGCCCCAAATTTTTGATTATAATATTTCATAAGAAATCTTTGATTATAATATTTCATAACATTATGCATGAACGCATTCTCCAAAAACTCAAATGCAGAAACAGTTCACAGAAATAGAGCTTCTAATACGTATGTAAACAAAAGTAGGACGTAGTGAACATAAACAAAAGTTTAGTTCTGGGGAACTACTCAAAATATCAAAGATTTATAATATTTTTCATAATATTTTGCTTGAACCCATCTTCAACGTATCGAAAGTCAAAATCGGGACATCCAACGCACAATACTAAACTTGTATACGTACATGTTCACAAGGATGTACGGCAATGCGTAATGACAGACACAAGCAGAAATCTGCAAAACATGTGCAAATGTGCAAATATGTGAAGCAAAGAATGCATATTTTGAGAAAACACTATCGAAAACTGTACCAATTTTCTCTTTCAAAGGCTCTTTCTTCTTACTGGTAGAATAAAGATAAGTCTTACAACAGGGCAAGTTTTTTTTCTCTCGGGAAAAGTCGTTCTAGAAATGAGTATTCACGTATATATCGTATTATTTTGATGAACAATTATTCTCGTGCATGGAATTGAGCACGGCTGAGAAGTTTCGTAATCGACAATAATCATAGATGAGTTTTGAAAGTGACTTGAGGTTAATCATTCGTTTCCAGCTTAACGAACCTTCCTGTTCGGTCACAATTATCTCTCAATACAGCTGCAAACGAACGAATTGAAAGGAAATTAACAAAACTACCAATATTCATACTTAACCGTGGCGGTCATAGTGAAAAGGAATGCAACTCGCTGTGGAGAACAAGAGCTTAGTTAGGACGTCAGAATCAAAACCGCGCAAATTCAAATTTCGTATTTTAATTACCTCAAAATCCAAAAACTTTATTGAAAAAAGTTTTCGCAAGACATTTAATTCGTTGTATGGGGAGTCATTTACGGTATTATTAAACTAGTGGAGATACCACAACACAAGTCTTTCTCGAAAAGTTGGTAACTGCCCCGCAATATTATACTACTACGTGAACCAGCAACAGTGTTTTAACAAGCTAAATCTTTTTCTGTTATGAGACTCGAAATCAGGTCCTATAAATAAATTCTGTGTGCATTACCGCTTCATCAAGCAGCTACTCTGACGTACCAGCTGAGACCGTCGCTAAAAAATCTAATTGTCTCAACCCAATATTTCCAAAACGCAATTTTTGAAAATTAATAATTCAATGAAAATAGCCTCACTATTCTTTTAAGCTTCTCCTGTTTTATCTGTGGCAAAACTTTAAAGGTAAAATAGAGAGGATTTGAAAAATTGTTCTTTTTACAATTTGCATTACAGTCAATCGGAAATCACGTACTAATAACTACTCGGATTTTCAAAACAATTGTGCATGAATTTTTTAAATAGATAATTTTTTAGAACATATTTTGTTTAAAGTAAAAACCTTTATCTTCAATTTTGTAGTTTTGCACTGTTAACCTTTTTTGCAATTTACGAAAATACGGAAAGTTCATCGAAAATAGGACTAGCACCATATTTTTCCCCTTCTTTGAAACATGCAACGAGAAAATTCAAAAAAAAAAATTTGAACGGTTTTTGGAAATTAATTTTTTCTATATAATTTAAACACAAATTAAAGGGAAAATCTTTTTTTCAACAAATTGTACACGACATTTTTTAAGTATCTGATTTTCAGAACAGATGTTGTCTTAGGCAAAAAATTATATCTTCAATTTTGTAATTAACAACGTTAAAAATTTTGAAGTTTTCGAAAATACAGAGAGGTTGTCAGAAGGGAGATTAGCATATTTTTTATCGACCTTTTACATGAGCACATACGAGGGAAAAAAATAATGAAAAAATTTTGAGTTTTTTGTGAAAATATTGTTTAAAAAATTTAAAAATTGCGTCTATTTCACACTACCTTACGAGAAAAACGATTCACCTCTTCGAAAAATTGAACATGACCTTATAGACTGATGTCTTCAAAGAACAGATTTCATTGAACGGACGGCCAGATGAGCGGAAGGTCAGAGGGCCAGACAGACGGCGAGAGACAAGACGGTGAGAGACAGAGACAAGACGGCGAGAAACAAGACGGCGAGAGACAAGACGGCGAGAGACAAGACGGCGAGAGACAAGACGGCGAGAGACAAGACGGCGAGAGACAAGACGGCGAGAGACAAGACGGCGAGAGACAAGACGGCGAGAGACACACGGAGAGAGACACACGGAGAGAGACAGACAGACGTTTTCTGTCAGTCAATTTTTCGGTGTCAAGGACCCACAAAACGTGTATTCTGACTTCACTACGTGTCAGGAGTAATTTACTGTATATAGGAACAAAATCTATCCATTTTTTTGTTACTAGAGCCCCGCAATAATTTTTTGCCGAAAATTCGTGCTTTTTCGGCACACGATTACAATATTTTCTCTTCTTACGTGGTAAGGACGAGAATGTATAAATGTTGAACTTCCCTTTAAAGATTTTTAGAAAACTTTTATGCTTTTGGGCATAAATGACACTGTACGACAACTCTAAAGTTCTCCACAGGTTTAAAACACAGAATTTATTCTGCTGGAGCAGATTTAGAAATGGGTTACTTTACTAGGCATGGGGGTCATGGTTACTTATCTTGTGCTGGAGACGGGTACCTAATGAAATTTTATGCCAACAGATGAGAACAGAAAACATGAGAGAAATATATTTCTCTTTTTTATCAAAATACGTACATTAATGAATAGATGACGCACATTCAACTTACGTCTTTATGCCCGTTCGCGTCCGTGGTTTTACGTTGGTACCAGCGTGGTGAGAGATAACGAAAATTTAGCGTAGATTTTTTCCTCTCTTCTTTTGCAATAACCTGTTCTAAAGGTGTAGCCAACACCACGTAACATTCCTTTGTAACTCGCCGATGATAGTTGTGTAATAATCGTGTTTGCTTATATACTGTCTAATATCTAGTTAAATTGTACTGACTATTTCAACTCATGACTATTTTTTTGGTCTTGAAAATTATTGCTTACTCCTTTTTGCATTTTCCAAGTTATTTTCCAGTTTTCTTGTCTACACTTTTAGTTGAGAAACTACTCATTCATCGACTTACACTGCTTTCACACTAGGAAGGAAAAATTATATTTGCCCATCTCATTCTCATGTGATAAATGAAGAGTGTGTAACTTTGTCTTAGTTTGTTAATTCTAATGAAACAATTATTGTTAATTTCTTTAATTTTTTTTATAGAAATTGACTTTTATTTGTAGGGTATTTTAGGAATAATATCGGACTAATTATTCAGTAGAGTATTGTATTATTAGAGTTGGAAATCTTGCAAATGAAAGAATTTCGAGAGATTTTCAAATGTGTATTATTTTATTTCAGAAAAGATTCACATCTCAGTGTGTTTTGGATGTTAATAATGTACTATCATACTGTAATATAGAAGGTCCTGCAGCAGTACATTAGCACGGCAAAGAAAAGACACGAGAGGATTCACTAAAACTGCACTTTGAACCGTTTCCAATTCCTACTCTAACCCGCAAAAGCGTGATAGTTCCTTCGTTTCGACCCAGCATAGGCGTGCGCGGAGAAGGGGTCTGGGGGCCAAGACCCCTTTCACACTATTGAAAGTGGCATAGTGGCCTTACGTAAGAGAGCATTTTACGTAAGTACGTATTATCTCGTAAATGTGTCTATTCATTGATTTCCCGTTTTTTAACCTATTTCACTCATGTCTGCTCGTGTCGCCAGTAACCAATGCTAAGCAAGCATTTATTCAAATTAAACGAATCCCAGGGATCTATCGCCATGTGATAATCACTTTGTTAACCTTTTGCACTCCGCCATGACTCCGCTGTAATCACTTTGTTTGCCTTTTTAAGATAAAGGAAGCATTTGTTTCAGGTCCATAATACCTTGTGAGCGTCAATATAATATTACAATGTGTAGTTTTTGTGCTGTTTAAAACTCTGAACTATAATATATTATTAAAGATTCAGGGCCGTAAAACAGTAAAAGAAACGGAAAAAAGTGTGTCGAAGCAATTTCAAGAATTTTGTGAGGAAAGAAATTACAAATGGACAGAACTACAAATGAAGAAATACACATATTTTAGGCAATGAAAACGCAAAGAATAGATTCCGAAGAGTACAAAGAATATGCTAACAAAACTATGAGGAACTTTACAACCAAAATTTTTCAGAAAAATACTTTAATGAGTACATACGTGTAACCATTTGAAATTGACGAATCCCGCTGCTAATTCAGTTTGTGCATCTTCAATTTCAAATACTTCCACGGATTACCAAGACATAGAAAACGCAACTTCCTACAACTTTAATAATATTTGTGTTTTAATAAATGTTTGTGAATTGTTCCAAGAAAATATCTATACAAGTAAAAAATTGTGAATTGTTTCAAGAAAATGTCTATAATACTGATTATACTGTCTGTAATATACTAAATCAACCACAAAAAAAAGTTGTGAAAATATAGGCCTATTTTCTCATCAAATTTCATTTTTAAGTCATGGTTTTTAAAAAAATCCCCTCTTGAATGGCCCTGTCCATGAATGTATGTTGACTTGAAAAGCAGAATAAAATTTGTTAATAAAAAAATAACTTAGTTGAGTTCATTGAATAAAAATTTTACATAAACTTAAAATCTAAGATAACAGGATAAGCCATAGCGCGGTTTCACAATTAGCATTAGCACAGTCTGAAATTTGAGGGGTGAGCGAAAAAAAACGGACTAAAATATTTTGAATAAAAATAACATGAGCGTTTACTGATAAACCACAGCAAGTGCATGAGTATTGTAAGTTATATCAACAACCATTTCACAGAAACAAGTCTGTCATACTTACATTCGATAGATGAATGGTTGCACTATACATATTAAAAGCAATCTTCATCGCTATCAAGGAACTATTAATACTTCTAATTGTTGGTGCAAGAGCATTAATGTTTGTATGGAAAATATCTTGAATTAATGTACACAGAAAGTATACATGTAATATGAAGCAATGTAAGACTTCTAAACATGACGTCACAAAGAAAGATCGCCTCCAGCGCCGAGTAATATAGTTGGTATTGGAAAATATCGATACCGCCGGTCTAGCAAAAATGTAATATAATGTTCAAAAGCATCTCACCCTACAGATTATGATGTTAGAAAAGTTTCTTTGATGCCTGTGGCCTCAAAGTTTTAGTTTTTAAGGCCCTAGAACGCTTCGTTTAGGAGTTATTTAATGATACTGATTCATGAATCCTGACGTGCGTTGCGGGTTGCATTTTACATTAATTTTTAGATGTCTTTTTTAAACAAATCCTTCATGTTTTTAAAGTTAAAGTGCAATTCGTCACGTATCCGTTAAATTCTCTGTCTTTAGATACCTCATTTATAAAGATTGGTTCCGTTTGAGACCCGCAATTAAAAGGTATACTACTGAAATAATGCAGGAGAAGATGAAAAACTCTTGCCGCAGATGTATTAAAATATTAATGAATTTTGCTTTGTTGCTTTCTCGCTCTTTTTACTTCATTATTTTGCAGAAAAAAGTATTTTATATAAATAATTATTAAAGTAGTTGACTTTATTAAACGCCCTTTTTTATTTCATAAAGCGCATATTTACGTTTTTTTCTATTTCTTATAAGAAAATTATTTTGCATTACTAAAGACGCGGTAAATTCTCTCTATCATTACGAGAAGAATTATTCAATTGAGTGATTGATTTATTATTGATCCGGACGCTCAAGTGCAAAAGTCATTAGCCCCGTAAGTGTACTGTATGATTCCCCCCTCCCTGGATGGCGAGACACGGCGCCAACCTACCATCGGCTTAAGGGATCTTTCTGGAGAGGGTATCTTCCTCCAGCAGGACACTGTCCCAGCCAGAACAAGTTCTAAGCTCCCGACAGGTCTCCCGGCATTTATGATAGTGTAGTGCATGTAAATGTGTGTGTCAGCAAGGGATGAGGGTAAGACAGGAGAGAGGAAGGAAAGATCGCGCGCGGCCTGTGGCCCTTCTGTTAAAGTAGTACTCCGGCATTCAACTGGTGTTGATCGGTGAAACCACGGAAAACTAGCGATCAGAGCAGTCGGCCGCTAGAATTCTTGAGACAGCGGCTGAATTCGACCTAGCTATGTAGCTAGTGCCGAAAATCCTGCCACCGCCCGGACTCGAACCTAGGGCCTCCCAGGCGGAGGCATTGCAGTAACATCAGTTGATGCCCCCTGAACCACCTATTCCCATTTTCAAATTAGATCCGTTTTTCTTCCTCTTAGAAACAGCGCACCTAGCAAGCTGTCGCAAACGCGCTCGCGCCCTCTCCCGGCCCGAGCTCCCCTTCACCTTCCGGCGCCTTCCTGTTGGGCGAGGGCTGGTGCAGAATGGTGATGCGAACGCCCTCGCGGAGGCGAGGAGCACTTCGCCCTGCGACCCCCCCCCCCGCTCTGAACCCAGACATTGGAACATAATTAAACTAGACTCGCTGAGAGCACTGTTGTCCTGGAATAAGAGCCATTGTAGTGCAAACGTGCGTGTCTCATAGACATCGTTGCGGCTGTGCGAGGTGCAAGTTATTAGTATAGAATAACGATATGTTCTTTTCGGTGCGTGAATTATTTAAATATATGAAAATACAGGTGATAAAATGTGGTTAAGTTGTTAAGTGAACTTGTATTCTGAATTTGAACTTAGAACAATGAATTTGTTTGTGCACTTATATGTTAGAAAAGTGCACTACATATTAAGTGCACGAACATATTCATTGTTCCAAGTTCAAATTCAGTGTACAAGTTCACGCAGTGTGACTCTTTACAACGAAATATTACGATGGGGAACATCTGTGTTGTAACTAATTGTAACTATTGAAGAACTCTGGAGTGAAAACCTACGCATCTTTATTGATAAAGAAAAATTGAAGCTGGAATAGAAAACATATATCTAAATATTATCTATTAACAGTTAATATTTTGGTTTTTAATTTATATTTTTTATTTCTGTTACATTCACATAAAAGCAAAGATAATGAAGAAAAAGAGCGGAATCAAAGGATCAGATTTGAAAGGCGCGCGCAAATCATCCAATACGATGGTGTCCACGGCCCCTTTCAATTTTTCCCGTGTCCTGAACTGTCCGTTTGCGGAATTGTAGTGGCTCGCTCTGAACCGTCGCTCTCCGAACATCCCTCCCGCGCGGGGGGAAATATTGTCTACGTAGGCGGGGCAAGACCTCTAATGGAGAGAATCAGACGACAGACGACTACCCGGACGCTTAGTTTCATGGCGGCACTCACGTCATTAGCTTCAAGATGGTGGGAGTGAGTAGACGATGCTAAGCTTCTGGTTGACCGATTCAACCCGGCAACCCACCATTTGGGCGCCTGGCACGTCGACCTTTACTCAGGATCGGGTGAAGGAGATTCTTCGGAATGCTCTGGAATCCATATATAGAAATTCGACGGGACTCTCGCACTTACCGTCAGATTGTCCAGGTTCCAGAAATACCCACGTCGATAGCCTAAATGTGTAGGTCGATAGCCTAACCGTAGTTCGGGTGGCCCTCAGTTGGGATCTTGACTTTGCCGTGGCAGTGGCTCGATACTCTTGGCAAAGAGGAGGGACTTGTTCCCGAAGCAATTCAGTGGCGCATTGTCGAGAATTTGGTACTAGCCGGATAGCTAGTAACTCTGAGCTGGCGGCCCATTGCTCAGGGGAGGTTGCCGCGAGGGCAAACTGGGTACCGGCCGGATCCGGTTATCAGCCTGTCGGGGTATTTGTGCGTCGTGGGGGGCTTAAGGTAAGAGCTAAAGTTCAGGGACCTACCCAGGGGCTTGTTCGCTCTGGTGGAACAATATTTTGTGTCGGGTGGTACCCCACGCAGGGCGTCAGGAGTCTTAAACCCCGCGCACCTTTGGGCGCGTTCCTCGTTCTTTCTGGTTTGTCCACCAGCCAATTTTCGCCCGATATTCCTGACGCATGATCCTGCCCGACCTCCTCGGTAGGCATTGTCTTTTCCATCTCCAGCTCTCTCCAAATTACCCAGATCTTGGTTACTCACCCAACCACGGAGTGCACTGCCGTTCTCAAGTCGTGCTGCCTTCGATAGAGCGCAGTGTCTTAGCACCCCAGGCACCACTGGGGCTCTCTCTTGCCTTGTCCCCTCCTTATCTGAGTTTCCTGCGCTGCTTTCTCTTTGGCCTTTTGCTTTCCCCCACTCCAGTCTTCTGTTGCTTCATTCCCCTCTCCATTCTCAATTACTTTCTGCTATCCTTTAATCTCTCATCTCTGGTTATCGGTCATTTCCCAAAGAATCGAGAATCAACTTTTTCTTGTATCATCCCACCTTATAATCTCCTTATCCTCTACCTGCCTTCATCATTCTAGCTTTCTCTATTCCTTTCCACCTCTCTCTGTTTCGTTCCGCGTCACTAATGTATTTGTTCCCCGTCATCGTTTCCTTTCCTCTGTACCTCTTTTGCTGGTTCCGCACGCTCGTTGGCTCAGGCCTCAAGTGGAATCAGCTCATTTGCGCTCTCCCTCCCTTCCTGTCCTCCCCGACCTCACCCCACCTCACCTTTCTGCCCGTCCATCTGTCCTCTCTAGTTGTCCTGTCGTCTATCGCTCTTTGTCGTTCTCTCTTGTTCTCTTCCGACCTGCACCGTCCTCTCCAGTCCTCTATTGTCCCCCCACGCCCTCCTCTTGTTCTCCGAGGCCCTCCCCTTCTTTCTCGATCCTTCCAGTCCTCCCTGTCCTCCGCCGCCGATTCCAGTCCTCCCCATCCTCCCCGTCCTCCACTTCCTCTTCATCCTCCCAGTCTCTCCCGTTATCTTTCATCCTCTCTCGTTCTCCCCCCGTTCTCCTCCATTCATCAATCTTCCCCCGTCTTCTTCACCATCCTCTCTGTCCTCCCGCGCCTTCTCCAGTCCTCCCCATCCCCCCGTCCTCCTCCGGTCGCTCAGCGCGGAGCAGCAACAATCGCCTACCGCCACGCTCCGCTGCGCAGCGCAGCCGTCACGACACGCAAAGAAAGATGATGTCGCGATTTCGCCTGAGCGCCACTCCGCATGTAGCGGGAGTAAAGGGGGGGTGAACGTCGCCGGATGAGTGCTCCTGGATCTGAGACAGCACTGCTCCCTTCGTTCGTTGGCAGCATGTCATGGCGGCCGTAGAATTGGAGTTTAGAGATACAAGATGCTGGAAGCAGACTTCTTGGGGAAGCAATGGCTACCGTCTAAATTCCGCTTGAATTGAAGGATTTAAGAGCGGCAATATGACAACTGAAATGAAGCTAGTTTTTCACGAAAGAGAATGTTCACTAGCTGAACATTTATTTGGGGTAAAGATACCAATTCCGAACTCTTCACTTTTGAAATACTAAAATACTAAACTTTCCTAATGAGTACGTTACAACTATATGATGTTCGTTCAAACCTATTTAACTTCAAATTCATCAAAACTAATTGTATCACATCATAAAGAATGCAATATATAATTTCAACACATTTTTTGGTTTCAGTTGTTGATAGTGAAAACTTATATCTTAATTTACGTTGGAAATATTGATCTTTTTGTGCATGAGATAAATTACGTCACTATTTCTTTCAAATGATACTCAATTTCATTAAGCAATTTGCTCTCAGCATAAAAATATCATCGCGTTAATTCAGGCTCAAAGACCCGATATTTCCTCTATGTAACAGCTCAAGATTGAATTAATGATTAGAAGACGAGAGAATTGCATGGTCCGTTTAAACCAATGTTGACTTCTGATAATATTGAACTGAAATGGCCTACGGGACAACTCCATTCCGGGCCTGTCTATGTCGTGAAAGAGAGGTATTCTTCTTCTCCATGCACGATCAAGTGATTAAAACCAGAGATAATCAAAAATATGTTGTGGTCTAAAAGACTGATAAGTTCCGATAACATAAAAATGAACTAATGAACCAATCTAACATATGTCCAATGGTTGACCATCTTTCGTACGAAGTGAATATTT
This sequence comes from Acheta domesticus, assembly GCA_031308135.1. NCBI lineage: Eukaryota > Metazoa > Arthropoda > Insecta > Orthoptera > Gryllidae > Acheta > Acheta domesticus. The sequence continues at coordinate 160,108,760 of JAHLJT010009419.1, forward strand.
ATAGCGTAAATTATATTGCAAAAAAATTCTTCAGGCACTTGCAAAGAAATATCAACTTGCAGAAAAAGAGCAACCATATTATAAGTGAAAGTCCAAACAATTAATCAATACCGTCAGGTCAGAATACTGTATACAAATATAACTGACAGGACGATTGAAGTGTACAGACCAGATATGGTTTTATTTGATAAAATAGCAAGAACATTTAAATGTAGATGTTTCTAGGCTACAGATGACAGCATAGTGTCAACTGTTGCTCAGAAGAAAAGGAAATACCAGCAACTAGCTGTATAGTCGAACAGCAATTTCTGTTGAGAGTGCAGAGATTGATGATGGTGCCAGCAGTCGGCAGTTTCAGCAAATATAGTATCAGCAAACGGTGCAGTCACGAAGATTGACAGAAGACTGGAAAAAATCTGCAGTTGAGACAAAAATATCCTAGAACTATGAATCCTGCACTTACGAGAAGAATACCGTAGAAAGCCGCTTTACTGGTTACGGCGAGCACCTTAGTTTTTGTCTTTATTTTAATTGAGGAAGAACGAAGAGTCATGCAAGTGAAGACGTCACCATAACCAACCTTATTTGCGGGGTATAAAGATTGTTTACAACACAATATGAGAAGGAAATGTTAGATTTCTTCACTTTAGCTCCCTATTTTTCTACAGACAAATTGGGCAGAAAGGCTCCGACATGTTTATGAAGTAAAATAATAACAAAGAAGTGTAATGATAAAATAATATATATATAATAACAAAAATAATAAAGACAAACAACTCTACTCTCACCCTTCATGTGGGGAGCCCTGATGAATCGTAAATCGACGCCAAGGTTACAGTAATCAGCCCTTTCGGATGAGTGGACCAGCGAACTAATGAGAAAAGATCTTGATAGAGCTACTAGAGAGTAACTCTGAAAATGTATTAAGATGGTGTATACTGCGATTTTTCTAAGAGCGACTCTCAAGGAAACTCAAATCCCATCTTCGCGATGGAATATGTCACGGCATTTCAAGCAAGCCCCCCCTCCCCACAAATAGTAATGAATACCTAATCAATTAACTACAGGAAAGCTACCAGAAATACAGTATTATATACAAAGGGCCTAATTGCAGAAACGACCTTGAATACTGTCAAAGAATACAAAAAAAACTTTAAAAATTTCACAAAACTCTTGCAATGCTGTGAAAACACAAAATGAAAGGCACACACTGACTAAGCGATGCTACCTGACTAACACAGCAAGAAAAACCAAATTAATGTAAACATTGCAGAATGTATCGAAGGTTACGAGGCACACATGGCTGGATTTTCCAAACCAGACCACTCTCACAGCACCACAGCTCCTCCTAATTGCACAGCTGTCTAGTAGAGGGTCTCAATGCTGATAGCAAGAAATGCCTTTCACCGACGTGAATGCTTCACGCCCAAGTCCACCATAGCCTCTTCCGCCTTGGCCCAAAACTCCACCAGCGTTCACTCCCGCTAACCGCCCAGCTCTGGCCCGCCCCGAGTTTGACACCGGGCGGGTCGCAGAGGGCGGCCAGCCGGAGGAGGGGCGGACGAAGGCGGGGGGCGACACGGGCGGCGACGACGGCGGTGGTGGTGGCAGCGGCGGTGACGGTGGTGATGTCGACGTGACGTCAGCGGTGTCGGCAGCGAGGACGAAGCCGTGCGCCGAAAGACAGCGCCCCAATGCGTAGAGGCGCGGGGGAACAATGATTAATTAATGTCTTAATTCATTCATTAATTAATTAATATTTTTTTAAGTGTGACGCGCGCACTTTGGAGTTGGCGCCCCCATAACACACTGGTGTAGCATGGAACTCCCATAATTTGGCGGGAGTACCACAAAGAGTGCCCAGATGGGCGGAAGTCGCAGGAACTTGTCCGCGCCGACCAAAATGTGCTAACAAATACCTAAGGTCATTTGGAGTGCAAAGTTTTACGCTGCTTGTGAAGTAATGAATTCCACAGTTGAAAATACATTATCACAAATTATTTCGTCAGAAGAACTGTCTGACGCAGTGCACTGTACCGCTTAAGCAGTTTGCACTGTTTTGGGTAGAAAAAATACACAGGAAAATGACAGAAATTCCAAGAAATCTAGTATTAAAAAAGAATTCATACCAATACGGAAAAAAATAATCATTTCCAAAATTAACAAATCCAGGAAGGAAATCAGCCGTCAGCGTACTTCGCAGGGAAAGGAAAAGTGCACAAGGAAATTAAAAACGCGATAAGATTAACTGACACAAAAATGAAGTTGCGAGTAAATCTAAAAAGTTTGGATACGAAGTTGAAAGATGAAGAGGGACGTCTGAAAGAGCAAATTGCTACCCTCGGTGCGAGAATTCGCAGTTACGATGAAGCATCAAAGACGCCAACAACATCAGCTTTTGCTTTCTACTAAAGGAACTTTTAAGGGCAAATGCAGTATGACAATGACGACCAACAAGGGCAGTTTCCGAATTGCGAATCTGTGGTTCGGTTTCGGTCTATTATGTGGGCTAAATATATTATTTGGTCTATTACCTGGGCCAGTAAGTTGGAGAAGCATACTGGCTGCAGGAGAAAAATAAGTTGTCACAACACCAACGAGATACCTCCCCTTAAAATTTTCCTTGCCATTATGAAAATGGCAGTACAAAGGACTGGAGAAAGTAACTGGAACTAGAAGGACATAGAACTGGACAGATTCGGACGGTATTCAAATTGTATGGTGGAAATACATCACTGCCACGCTTCATCAACCAGTGCAATGCGCAATATTTCTGGAGGAAAGGAATGTATTACCCACAAACATTTTTGGCGATTAAATTAAGTCAAACTTTAAAATGGAAGCAAAAATTACATTTGCCGCTTCCAAAAAAGGAATAGGGTATGGCGCAACCTGCACAGGACACTCGAAATCGTGTGTCTTTAGTGAACCTTAGTGTCCAGTTTGTGTTAGTCTCGGAGTGTGTATTATTACCTCAAAGTTGAGTCAACTACATGTAATCGCTGGTTTGATGGAATA
>JAHLJT010009419.1:160112777-160138536 GCA_031308135.1 Acheta domesticus
CGAAGTGTATATTCTCATCTTAAAGGAAAATCGTAAAGGGTATTGGATATGACTGTTTCATCATGAAAATAATCCGCAACAAACCTTTCAATACTCGATCGTAGCTGCTCTTTGAATACCAAAACATTATTACTCTCTTTCAATTCCCTGAAATGAACGCTGTGGAGCGTCTATGGTCTGTTCTTGGAATAAAAAACAGAAGTGTCGAATAAAAATCTAAATCATGCTCTTCCAAAAAATGGCGTTTAGTTGACCCCACAACTATGGCAGAGGGGGTAAATCCAAGGTACGAATTCTGGCGACAGCAATCAAAGCGAATAGAACACCTACAAGATATTTAATGACGCAATATTTTTGCTAAACATGAGTGTTCGATGACTTTCTGGGACAAAAGTATTTTATTTTGTTGATAACACGGAATTAGTAATATTTTGGGCTTTTGTGGTATATGGGAATAAAATGAAGGATTTCTTAATTCTGTTCTCTATATATCTCTCTAAAATTCCCTACATACTCTAAAGATGTTTCGACATAGTTTTCTAGGTATACGTACGATCACCATCTGCATAACCAACTGTACCAAGAGGAACGAATATAAACACCTTCCGTTCAAAAGGTAAATCGAAAACATAGGCGAAAATTACTAAAGAATTTCTCTCTAACACTTCAACAACTTGACAAATATCAAGGGTTACTTTTAATCAGGGAACTATCGATTTTTCTATGACTATCATTCTTACTTCATTCAAGAATCATTTTTAAATCCTAGTGCCTCCGTGTCTTTATTCAAATATTCGTTGGAATCGGAAGCATTTCCAATTCTCCCAACAGTTGCGAATATGTTTTTCCTTCAGAATTACCTCAACAAGCAGGGGCTCACTTCTCCTTCTTCTCCCTCTTTATCCCCGCATCACTTCTTCTGTCGCATTACATACTACTTCAAGAATACTCTTCAGGAATATTCATTTTGAATTACAGCGAGGGATATAAACAACATGGCATAAATTAGGAAGAAATTAAATTAAACGTGCGATATTTTTACACCTAAGTTTCACCTTCAATATTTTGTGCATTTTAACGGCTGCATCGTATAAATCTGATTAGACTTCCAAATCCCTTAACGCAGTTTTTTTAAAGTACAGGAAACTGTTGGGCAAATGTATGCGCGCCAATTTCCATATTCATCCGCGCTTGCTGCAGGGGTGAACTATTTTGACAGAGTATAAAATTTATACCTTGCGCAGCGTCACCCGTAGCTTCGCGAGCGCTTTGCAATTCTACGTGGGAAAGAGGACCTGTTAGACCAGCTGGGGCGAAAGCGATTGCTTTAAATGTTCTCAGGTAAGGCAGCGAGTTTCTATACTAAAATTGTTGCACGGGATTAAGACGTAGAATGGAAACGGGATAATGCGGTAAAGGTCATTTACATTTGAGATTCTGCTCCCATGTTTTTGGGACACATTTCGGACTGCAAAATGTTTTCAAAAAGTTCCAGATAACAAAACAGATGATAAAACAGCAAAAGTTCCATATCTTACAAGTGAATTAATCCACCCAACAACCCATAATATAATCAATATTATTAAACATAAAAGGAATGAAAATTTTTTACCAAATATTTGTACTAGATCCTTTTCAAATAAACTACGGATTATCAGTTTTCGTACTCGAGGTAATATCGGACTCAACAACCTGTAAAATATCCATGTTATAGCGCAAAATATGTAAAAAAAATTATTGATAAACATTGGAAACAATGAATTCCATGCATTTAACATATCATAACATCATTTTTACGTATAAGCGAAATATCTAAGAAAGGGGTTTGCCATAAATAAAACCAAGAATTTTAGAAGCCTATAACTTCAATAAAGTTACATTTATGACAAAACCTTATAGAAACTTCTTCATGGAAAATTTTGTCTACTTTAATATGGAATAGAATATAAGTTTCGGTAGGATTGATAGTTACGGATATATACGCAAAAAACGTAGAAGTAGTGGTATTACAAAATGGCACAGACTTTCCCGTATTAATTTCCTATTTCCTTTGATCACGGCTAGCTATTCAGACTTGCCATATATTCTTGTCAGCTGCCATCTATCGCCGCCCAGAGTACATTTTTTTACCTTTTCTTAATTTTTCCATTTTCTAATAGTATATAATATTCTTTTAATAATATTAAAGAGTAAACCTTCATCCTAACAGTAAAACCTCATCCTAAATGGAAATTTTCTTTGAAAAATTTGGAGCAGTCTTTAAGAAAATGGTGTTTCAGCGCTACTGGGAATTCGAAATTTGTAGCTCTTTTTCTCAAAAAATTTTGAGTGTTCGAAAAACATCATTAGAAGTCATTTGAAGGACACAACTCACAAATACAATAGAGTTTACAAATTATTGGAAATGTGCATATTTATGGCGTGAGAGATATTTCAAAAAATTATATTTGTATATTTTTTAAAAAACAAAAATCTCAAAATGAACTTTACGTCATATTAAAGAGTGCAATTGACACTATCCCTTTGAAAAGTTTGGAGAAAAAATTTGGAGCGTGACTCGCAACTTTGAGCAACACTTGCGCAAAAAATGACCCCTGGAAAGCTTGCAAGGAATTATCTAAGAAATCAGGACGTGAGAGTTGATAAACGCCATCGTAGAGAACTCTTAGATCAGACTGGCAATAATCCTTGGACAGACACCACTCAGTCTCGTTGTTGAATTCACTGAACTGTCCTATAGAATTATTGCTTTAGCAATCAATACAAATTACGACCAGTATTTCCCCTCTCGGTAGTCATGCGGCGTGGAAAAATCATGCATGAAGAACAAGTTCTTTCCTTCACGTGAAATAATCATTAAGCATTTTTAAATATGCACAGTTCTTGTGTGTTAAATTCTCACGGCAAGAATCACTTACAAACTCCACCATGCACACAGAATCATACAAAGTATAAAGAGACTGGAATGTATTGTATTTTCAATTGTTTTTGTTATTCAGTTTATAAAAAACATTTCAACGTAGGAATTGTTTCTATTGGAATAGTATCAGTGCTTTAATATCTGTGTTATGACGAGAAATAATGAAATAATGCTGTTTTCATGATATAAGTCTCAGATTTCTCAGAACAAACATTTTACTCTTATTTATAAATGATATGTTACTACCCAAATATTTGGGTGCTTATCATATACTAATCAGCATTACTATTTGAACAAATAACGTCAAATAATATTACAAATACACGCCTAATTCAAAGCATTTGTCATAGTAACAGCTAGAGTAAATATTAAGATGAAGAATTAGAGAACTAATAGAGCGACGGGCCTAATACGTCCGGCAGCGCACGTGAAGGGTACTACATTGTGCAAGAAATTAGTGATCCAGTCGTGGTCGTAAATCAGGTTTAAAAGGCCTGGAACGCATCACTTCCGACTTATGCTTAATTATAATCTATACCAATATATAAAGACAGACGTGTCTTGACTTACAGCGCGATAATCTCTGAATCTACTGAACCAATACTGACGAAACCTTTGTGCTAGCTTCCTTTAAAGGTCTGGAGAACTATAGGTTATCATTTACAACCATAAACCTTAACATATTCACAAAATAATTACTTTTCTGGACATTTTTCTATGAGCATTACATCATAGATTCAAGAGTGCATGAATGTCCATAGTTAAGCTACGCGACACCTGAGGATGACAACTGAAGTCCACGATTGGGTTCATCAGGGTACAGAATTGCGTATATCTGTAGTATAGGAAAGGACTGTTGGTTTTATCTCAATTGTTTAATGCGAAATATTTATATTTAAGAATGATTCTGTTTTTCTTCACTCTATAACAGTAACATGGATATTGATTTTAATTTCGTCTAGGCGTAAATGCATTAAGTGAACAAGAGAGAAGTGTACATAGTTGTATAAGGAATGATTGGAAAACGACATTTTGCTGATGAATGTGTCATATTTTTAAAAGGTATGAATGCACGCATGTATTCTATATGGAATAGTTATTGGATTAGTTGTATATTATGTATGATTATTACGTATTTGCGAGTTTAACAAGTCAAATAAATGTTATTGTGAATGATTTACGTTTTAGGCTGAAACTGTTGACAGATGGATGCATTTTTGGAGGGAAGTATTTTATTGCAGTGTAGAAAGCAAACCCGTGGATGGTGAAGGGATTTAAATTGATAAGAGTAAGTTCGGTTCGGTTTAATTGAAGTAAAAGAGTAGTGAGAAATGGAAGGAATCGAATGTGTGTCAAACACTGTTTTTCAAGGTTGCTGAAAGTGGAACAAAAGAGACTTTATTTAGGAAACAGAAAAACTTTGGTCAAGCCAGAATCCACTGTGTGTTATCGAATTTTTGTAGATGTTATAATTGTCTAAGTGGTTAATGGCACATTTATGCGAGCCACAAGGACCCTAAAACGCATACGCAAGTTCAATTAGAAGCATTTTATTTGTATTTCAATTGCCTCGGCGTGGGGTCAACGATTAATTTCAAAGTTTTCTTTATAAACGCGGTTTGTAACGAAATAAGAATAAATATGAAAAAGAATAAGTTTTACGATGTGGCAACTGATTGAAAGTATGAGAATAATACCTAAATTTCCAAAAAATAATATGTTAGTGAATGTAATTTTTCGATTAATTTGATTATTTTTAGTTATGAAGTGAGTGAAGTTTAGAGGCGGCAATCCCAATTTAAAAAATAAACATTTTTATTGAGAAAGCGAGGAAGACAAAGTATTTCTAGGAGGGAACAAGACAGAGAGAGGTTGAGCAAGATGTAACGGGGATAAAATAGAATTTATGCAAGTAGGCTGGCTCCGTGGCAGGGCTGGAAAGGATGGAATGCCTATTTCTGTCTAATAACTTACTGTGATAAATACCTCAGAAACGCGGGGTACTTCAGCTAGTGTGCGATACAATAATCTGTTATGTCAAATTCTGCAAACTTCTATTTTTTCTCCTGAAATCTTTCGGATGTAGGACGGGTGTCATTATCGAAGCACCAGTAGCGAACTTACAAGGTTTTGTGTTGATGGCGTTTTATAAACTGCCAAAAACTATCATCTTTTCTTAGTGTACGATATACAATATAAATAATTACCTAGGTTTAAAAATTTGAAAATTTGTTACTAATTTCCAAGATAAAAAGTTACTAGGTGATACAACAAGTATGCAAATGTATAATCAAGAAAAAATAAATGCAGTCATATTCAATGTGCATTTAAAGGCATAAGTTAATAAAAATCTAGAAAGATGTAATTTTTTTGTTATTTACGTTCGTAAACATGCGCCTACCTCCTTATCAACCAACCATATAAACAACGCTTTAAAACTGCATCCATAGCATTGGTCGTTAAAATGCTCGAGAGTCAATTAAAAATATTTTAGCTGGGTTTCGGGTTCAGATTTTACCAGTACTCACAAATCTTTTGATAAATGTGTCGTTGTCACAAAACAATTTTTGGTAATAAATGGGGACAAAACTCATTTTTACAATTGTTTTGCCATAGATACATTAAAGTTTCAATTTTTTAACATTCCACTAAATGCAATGACATTTGAACTCGTGACATCTAGAGACAGAGTCAAGGCTACCGCATAAACAGTTTCGCCTATTTTGTTCAAAATTGATATTGCTTGATCGATCTAAAGGAACCACAGACTGTCAGAGTTTGAAATGGATATTTCAATTTTTGGAGGTCCTTTGCTAGAAGCCTCAAAAACACTTCCAAATTTTCCGTAAAGTAGCATAAAAGACGCTTAAGGAAATGAGTAAGTCTCATTTTCGTTGAGTCTCTGATTTTTTCAAAAATTGAAAAAAATCATTTTTTTTCGGCGTCTCTATACAACAACAATATTGAAGACAGATATCTTTTCTTAATAAAATAACTTGAAAAAGAGATCTTGAAATACGGTCATGTACAACTTTTCGAAAATATGAGTCGTTTTCGCCTAATTTTGCGTTATATATATATAGGTAATTTTTAAAAGTTTTTAAATTTTTTTTTCCTGAAAGATTCCAAATTTTTCTTAAAATTTTCTCCTTATATGTATCAAAGAAGGTCAAAAAAGTGGTACTAGTCACATTTCCGACAAACTCTTCGTTTTATCGAAAATTGCAAAACACTAACATTTCAAAACTACAAAAATTAAGACAGAGATTTCTGTCTAATCAGAACTTATTCTGATGGATCATGTATTTAAAAAATTCTAGTACATTTAAAAATACGAGTTGTTTCCGCGAAATGTATGCTTGAAATTAATGTAATTTATAAAAAGAAAACTTTTCTGTAACACTGCTCAAAATTTCTTGACTTATGTTTTTTTTTCCTTCCATCACTCTCCTCTCTTTTCCCTTCCATCGTTTTCACTCGCTTTTCCCTTCCATCGTTTTCTCTTCCTTTTCCCTTCCATCGTTTTCTCTCTCTTTTCCCTTCCATCGTTTTCTCTCTCTTTTCCCTTCCATCGTTTTCTCTCACTTTTCCCTTCCATCGTTTTCTCTCACTTTTCCCTTCCATCGTTCTCTCTCTTTTTCCTTCCATCGTTGTCTTTTTTCTTTCCGCCTTTCATTCTTTCGTTCGTTCTACCTTTCTTTCAGAATTATTATTTGACATTTTTTGAAAGGCTTTCAAATTAAGTAATTTCTGTGACGCTATCGGTTGAGGTAAAAGTAAACTCTCTTCTCTGCGGCGCCTCCGCTCGTGCAGAAGCGGCCTCCGCTGGCGCCCCTGTCACCGCTGTCGCACAGCGCCCCGTCCGCCGGGCGGAGGCGGGCGCTGCTTCTTGCAAGCCCGATCCGCCGCGCCGCGCCGCGCCGCGCCGCCCGGCAGCTTCCATTACCGCGCCCCGTGCGCCGCCCGGGCCCGTCGCGTCCCCATTGTGCGGCACGCGTCCGTCGCTCGCGCGGCGGCCGAAGACGCCCCATTGTCGCCTGCGGGGCGAGGGCGCTGATGGAGAGGGGCCTCGGAGGGGGCGGCGACCACTAGACGTCCGCGGCGGTGACAGCTTGATGACGGGCACTCGGCTCGAGAAACCGTCTGGTGGAGGGGGAGGGGGAGGGCGCGCGCAGGCGAAGGAAGAAAATAATGATAAAAATTGGAGATATTTCACCTTTTAACGTTTCAGCAACATCCGATTACTAGGGAGTTTTTGCACCTTCGAACCGTAAGTACTATCGATCTCCTGCTCATGCGCTGTGCAAGTTTCGCATCATTTTAGTGCATCTGCTCATGCGCATAATCGATGGTGATCACGTTCGTGGGTGCAAAAACTCTCTAATAAAAGAGTCGAGAAGATCGATATGATTGATTCAGAGGTAAAGTTGCCAGCAATGTGCAATCTCATTCCGGGGTGATGGGTCGACAACTGCCATCCAGGAGTTTTGGCCTCGTGAATTGAGACAACCGGGTCTGATGCCAACTAAGAGAATGGTTCAATTTGAAAATTATTTCATAGTTTTTTCTTAATGTGCTGCAATCATATTGGGAAACATTCGATATGTAATTAGTTTATCATAGGTAATAGCACGAGTGCTTTGGAAATTGTCGATAAATCTCCCACTCGCGAAGCGAGAAGGGGATTTACCTGAGAATTTCCAAAGCACGAGTGGTATTTAATAGGACTATTTCACAAACGAAATTATGTTCAACGGAGTTCCGAATATTGAAAATAACTGAAAGCTATTTTATAATAAAAGAGGTTACGTTATAGTATATACGCGGTTAGAATTTGAACATCGACATAGCGATCGATGTGTACCGCATCCTAAGATAGATGAGTCAGAGTTTTTGATTGGCCAGTAGGGAGAAGCAGTAAGAAAAATCGTATAGAAAAAATATAAACTTTTTTAGTTACAGAATACCCCTGATTGGGGTATTTTCTATGTAGTACAGTTAAACACTGTTGGTTTTAATTTGAAGAGTGGATTAGTCATCAAATTATTTTACGCAAAATTATATTCGAATTTTTTGAAAAATGTCAAAAAATGTATAATTTCGTCTACGTACTCAATATAATACATTCAATGTACGCTGTTATGTACTGGGAAATTCAGGGTAGGAAAATAATAGTTCTGATAAACCAACCATTCTACTGTTGGTAAGCGGCGCGTTCGGGGCGCCGTTCCGAGAACGACACGCAGTGGGCCGCAACCCTCTCCTTCGGGCACAGTGGGTCTACTAGGCCCGCCTTGGCGGGCATAAATGCTGTGTATACAGCATACACAAAAGGGAATATTTGCTATAATAAACCTGCAACTGCAGTCTAATTTATTTCATAATCTCACAACAGAACAGCCAATTTTGAAATAAACTTGATTCTTCTTTACCTACTTTCAGAGACACATTGCATCTTATATTGTGCCTGGATGCGGGATTCTTTTGCAACTGATTTAATACATTTTTAATATAATTAATTGACCAAAATATCGTTGATATGGGATATCAAACTGATTAAATAACTGTTAACACTTATTATGTTTATCAAAAATATATTTCATTTTACTTACGTTAAATAATATTATTTTATTTATATTAATTTTAATTAAAATATAATTTTTAAAAACCATTTAAAACAAATTAAATTATTATAATATATTATTAATATCCAACCAAAAATTTAAACTTATGATACTGACATTCAAGCGATGAGCATATTTGTGTAAATTAAAAACTATGCAAAGCTAACTTGAGTTTGTGTCGTTCAAAACACGAATACCTAAGATTTCCGACACATCTCACTAATAAGCAAGATTTCCGACACATTCGAATACACAAATACGAGTATATCCTAGGTCTCAAACATTAGAAATGCTGTAACCTTAGGAGCCGTAAGGTTGCAGCATCATAAAATAATTTTTCCCTAAATGCTTATTTATTTACATAATTACTTTCCATACAGTACGTGGATACATCAAAGACCAAATTCAGAATTGTACAAATCTACAGCGAGAGTTTTCCGCTGGTCTGGCCCTGCAATAGTGCTCGAGTATACGCGTTGCTCAGGCTTTCTAAACAGGTTGTGGAGCGCGGTCACTACAATTGCTTTTCCAAGGGCGCTTTAAAACGCTTCTAGCCAAGCATGAAATAAGGTGCGGAGCACGATAAAACTCTCTGAAGCGCAGCACTAGAGAACTCTGCTGGGCGGGCCGCAACATAACACTCACTGTGGAGCGGAGAGTGGGACAACACATACACATACACATACACATACACATACACATACACGACAGGCAAGGAGAAAGGCCTTGTGACACTATCTTCCCTCCCACACTACTCATAGTACGCCATTTATTAGGAGTCTTGCGCTTAAATTCCAGTGGCGCTGCTCTATACTGGCGCGCCAAATAGACAAAATACACAAGTCGAAAATATTTTCGATAAATCTTCTATTAACAGTCAACAACGTTATAAAATTAATAGGGATCCAAAATAAAATATATCAACATATTTGCCTGTAAAAAGTATGAATTGTCTTCTTTAAAAACGAAAAATCCATAATGTGTTTATGAAATGAAAACAGTTTCCATACTCGTGAGTAAATGAAGAGACCAGTGAAAGAGACATAACACGAATTTTTAACACAATATGCACGATGAGGCACTTGACACACTTTCGCCTCACGAATTAACTAATGTTGGCCGACATTGTGCTGACAATAAAATGGTAGGGAATGACAAGGAATCATTGGAATAATGTAGGTGTCGTGGAACTGCGAAACCATGCTCAGTTCTTGCTGTATGGAGCCGCATACCCACTGGCGGATCCAGGGGGGCTTCTGACCATGGCCCCCAAAAGGCCTATATTTTTCGTTTACCTCCCTTTATTTGCCAGCATTGATTTAAATATTTATTTATGTTCGAATTATGTAATTATTTGAACAATAATATCGTATAGCATTATATCTACAGTACATAAATAATATACGCTACATTAATAAATGTGTTTATTATTTAACAAAAATTAACGATGCCTCCCTCCCCCCAAAAAATGGTCGGCTGGACCAGCCCCTGCGCACGCCTCTGTAGAATTTAGGGGAAAATGCGAATTCGGGTTGTTTGTATGTGTGTGTTTGTGTCCCTTCATCCCCCTTCTTCCAACGCAGCGGAGGCTAGTATACTGGCTTCACAAATGGTTCGCTGGTTCATCTATGCTGTGGTGACGGAGTTCCAAAAAGCGGAAATTCTTCACTGTTCCACGTATTACGTAGCATGCAGGGCAGCTTTTATCAGCATTAGTGGCCCTTGGCCCTCAGTTAATTTGGGGGCCCCCTATTTTTACTTTCACCGATCTCTCATCTCCCAAATTTTGATGCTGAAATATAAAGAAAATCCTATCAATTCACATTGTGTTTTGTTTATTTTATTATTTTGAAAGCATTTCTTAGTGTTTCATTTTAACATTAACAAAAAATTAAACATATAATTATATTGAAAAAGAGTGCTTTTTATTGAATTGTACAATTTAAAATTGAAACGCATCAAGCAGCAACATTCCATATTATTAATATTATCCATCGAAGCACGACACATCACTCCGTTATGCCAATTTTTGCATAAAGTTTAATCGTACATAATAAGTTTTATACGTATTTTATTTTTCATTTTTTGAAAAAAGTCAATGTAAAATATTTGTTTAAGATTTATGGGTCCCTTGAACATTGGGGGCCCTGGGGCTGAACTTTTGGGACCCTTGCGTTAATACGTCCCTGGGGGCATGTAAAAGCATTCCGCTAGTTGTTTTCAAAGAAAGGTCTATTCGTGAAAAGTAAATAAGATTCAATTTTGTTTTTAATAATTACCTAATGAACCTCAAATTTTCTTAAATAAGAGAGTATTTACATTATTGAATTATTTTAAAGTTAAACTTATAATTCTTTGATTTTGGTTGTATGTACGTTTATACTGCAAGTTTCGAGTTTATGATCTCAATACCATTTTGTTTTCTTTTGTCTAAATATTAGAGAGAATATATTAAATGGCAGTTTAGATTTTTAATCCTTGCTCTGAACAATGTTATAGTAATTACCAACTATTGGCCAGTTCCATAACGTCTAACCAGGTTTACGATAACGAAATTCACTTTTCGAGCATAAGTATTGAATCAGGGAAGAATGTTTGTGGAAAAGGGGAAGAATTTTATGGAAAAAAATTGCATAATTTGAATTTTTAAATACTTGTACAGTTATTTAATCCACAATGGATACAGCTTAAAAAGGGTAATATATGATACCATTTGTTAATGTTCCGAAAGAACGTTGAGTAAAAAACTTCAATTGTCCCACGTGATTTGAAATTTCACGCAAAAGACACTATCCTTTCGGTAACCCTTAAGCGGTCTTCTTGGGTGAGAGGTAACTTTTTCGCGACACCAGGACCGTTAGGTTGAAAGACTAGTAATGAATTGCCGCATCAATCAATGATCCTGACTAATGGCAGAAACACACATCAATATTTCACAATCACAATGAGATAATTTTGTTCTTCCATTGATCTCTGCTTTCAAAATACAATTATGTTGGATCTGACTTTATTAGAGAAGGAATGTCACCATCATGCATCAATGGAAATAAGGATCTTCAAAAAAGGTAAATCACTAACATCAGTTTACATGTTTTCTCCCTCATGACAAGTCCTAACTTTTCTATGCTATTCCCAGAACAAGCGCATAAGTCACTATTCTCGCTACACATATCTTTTTTTATTGCTAAAGAACTCCAGATAATAGATGTGTCTTCTGTATGTAACGCGTTTTAAGCGGGCAGGACAAAACCGCACCTGGAAAAGCCAACTCACTCTCGTGGCAGTTAAAGAATCGGACTTTACTACTCTAAAACTCTGCTAAGATACTCTCTTCCTCTTTTGTTTGTCTCCTGAATTTGCGTAAAACTTCCCTCGTAACACTTTCGACTGTGGCACAGCTTTTGCTTTAATAACTACAGCTAAAACGGAATCTGGACTGTCGCTCAAGTTTATAAGCCACACATCCCTCTTCGAGGCGGAATGAATGCCAAGAAAAACAAAAGAACCCAGGGGGGATTTCGGTAGGAAATAAAGACACTCCGTATTACGCAATAAAACCTACGGAGAGAACAATAATATTTCTTCTAGGTCGACTGATAAATCAATCCGCGAAACGATTTATTACAGCACTATCGAGTCAGCGACCTAGCGGGCACGAGATAAATAAGGAAAGACAATAGCAATAACAAAGGAAAAATGAAAGCTAAACAAAAAAGAGAACTGCAGATGGAATTAATTAACTAGAAAAACGCGGCAGCGCCTCGCGACGTGAGAAGCGGCTTGGATTAGCCAGCGAACAAAACACGGCGCCTCTGCGCGCGGCTGCGGCGGCGGTGGAAGCGGAGGAGGCGGTGGAGGCGGCGGAGGCGGTGGAGGCGGCGGTGTTGGTGGCAGTGGCAGCGGAGGGCGGTGGCGGCGGTGGCAGTGGCGCAGGCGGCGGTAAAGAAAGTGGCGGCAGAGGCGAAGGAGGCAGAAGCGACAGTGGCGGCAACGGAGGTGGCAGTGATGGCAGTAGTGGCAGTAGCGGCGGCGGAGGCGATGGCGCAAAGGAAACGGCGGCGGAGAAGGCAGCAATGAAACGGCGACGGAGGCGGTAAAGTAGGTGACGGCAGAGGCGGCGGTCGCGGCAGCGGAGGCGGCAGTGATGGCAGTAGTGGCAGTAACGGCAGTAACGGCAGCAGCGGCGGACGCGATGGCGGCAACGGAAACGGCGGCGGCGAAGGCGGTGGCTGCAGTGAAGGCAGCAATGAAACGGCGGCGGTGGTGATGGCGGAGGCGGAGGCGAAAGCAGGGCGACGGCAAACGGGAGGTTGAGCGTAGAGGATGAGCAGGGAGAGGTCGGCGAGCACCGTGAATTTACAGACGGTTCGTGCGGATAATGTGCGTTGGAAGAAGAACGCATGTAGTACTTTATTCCCGACCTGAAATTTGCCAGTTTTCCGTGTGTTGGTGTGGGATCTTCAGAATTGAAAGTTGTGCCGAATTCAGTTAGGGGGCGTGCATAAATTAACTGAGGCGATTTTGGCGATTTGTCGACTCCCCCTCACCGCTTGGTGCGATGTCGTGAGATTTGATTCCACCCCCTCCCCTTCTAACCTCAAGTGAGATTTTTCAAAATGCTTATTTGTAATGAAAATACGTTAATTTGCGATTGATTGCATTGGGATATATTAAAGAAAAACATAAGTTGCTTAATTATATTTAAGATTACTTATATAGGTCAATACATAGATAATATAAATAAATTAATATATAATAATATATAAAAAATATAAATAAATACTTAGGTAAATACTAAGATACGCTTAGTATTTAGAAAATGGAGTGATTGAATTCCAATTAATATAATTGCACTTCTAAAAATAGTGCAATAATTCATTGTAATTGAGTTCACGGGGACTCATGTGCGGTCTCAAAAAGTGACTACTGGAACCAACATTCCATATGTTTTCCGTAAATTCATCTACTCAAGGCATGTCAAGGTCGGGGCAAGGTAACGAGCTTACTAGAGCTCGCGGGCACTCCCGCCAGAGAAACTGGCGCGAGATTTCAGAGTAACATTAAAAAAAAAAGATTCAAAAGTACTTTGATTTTGTAATCCTGTTTTTTTATGTTATATAAAAGAATAAACTTTCTACGTTCAGGCTAGAAGGTTTACCAGGCAAATGTTCTCGTCTGTTAAAAGCGCTATTCGTCCGTAAGCGAGAATTGTTAACTTATAGAGACTTGTTAATTTATTTCACATTATTGCTTAATAGAATAATGTGAAATGAGTAAATGATAAATGATAACATTGCTCAACAAAAAAAACAACTTTTTTTCACTTGCCCAGGATTTTGCAACGAATTTTAAGTAAATAGGGTACGCTGAATCCAGATATATCATTAGTTTCCTTGAATTGGCTCTAGTGTTTGTGCTATGGACATTGTAATGAATGATAATATCACAAAAGTCACAGCATCTAATACGAATATCTATCTTTACACAAACACTGCTTTTTTCATTTTAAACACAGAATATCGTATTATTTTCAGGATACTTTAATTAAGCTTCGTTTTATTAATACATTTTCTTTTGTTACAAAATAATGAGTTCTTCAGGAACACCTTGATTGAACGATTTTAACGTATTTGACTACATTTGTGGGGAATTCACGCTACAAAAATAGAAAAGAAATATTGCAAACTTTGTAGAAAAATGTATGAAACATATTTTGGTATAAAATTGGCTGAACAAGATAAGTTGTGGGCTCCTGATGTGGTGTGCAAAACATATGTTGTGTGCAAAACATATGTGGAGTGTCTGCTTCAGTGGAAAACTAAAGAGTTTAAAATTTGGTGTAGTGGCGAGAGCCCTAAACTCATGATTGTTATTTTTGTTCTGTAAAAGTAAATGCCTTCAATCGTTACAAGAAAAATAACAGGGAGTACCCTGATTTGGAATCAACAAAGTGACCTGTGCTACATGGACGTGATGTTCACCACACTCACTGAAGTCCTGTGTCTGATAGTGAGGATATACAAATTCTGGGGTGCAATTCAAGAGTTAGCAGTGGCAGTGAATATTTGAGCACAGTGAGCACTTCTCCCAAGATAAACTCAGTAATTTAATACGTGACCTCAGTTTGCCAAACAAAGCAGCTGAACTTTTAGCATCCTGACTAAAAGAAAAGAAATGTCTGACACTGGAAGCGAAAATAACACTTTACTGGTTATTGGTACAGGCTTTGTCATAGTTGTCAAGAACTTTTTGGGTAATCATAAAGCAGAAAATTATCCACAACTGGTGCCAGACTTGCTTTTAAACTTTCGAAATTTGGGTGCAACTATGAGCATTAAGGCACACTATCTTTATAACCATCTAGACAAAATTCTAAAAACCTTTGCAATATGTGTGAAGAACAAAGGGAGAGGGTTCCATCAAGAAATAACGGCAATGGAAGTTAGATATCAGGGCAGATGGGATAGACACAATGGCAGACTACTACTGAAGCCATCAACGTGATTGCCCTGATTTGCCGCATAAAAGGATATCATACAATATTTTGTGATTCTTTGCAGGCTGTAAATACAAATATATGGACTACATTAATATTAAGAGTTTACTTTTGTATAACTAAGCATATCTAGTTACATTTAGTTCAAGTTTTATGCAATTTACATATAGCCTATACTCAATAAAATAAACTACAACAAAGAAGTGAGGCGATTGAAAAGGCATGTTAGGAAAGCGTCTAGTAAACGTAATTCAAATAAGAAACAGAAAAATAAATTTCTACAATTATCTAAAGACTTATTAGCTTTAAAATTACATAGCCAAGAAAATTACCTTAAATCAATTCTAAACGACCGATTGACCTGTTGGCAAAATTTCTTCAAGTATGTGAGACATAAGAAAGGGAGCAAAGAAAGTATTCCAGCGATCTGCGGAGCAGACGGTTCGTTAATCACAGATGACAGTGTAAAGGCGGACTGTTTAAACAGACATTACGCTTCTGTTTTCAAGCCGAAGGATCAAACCCCAGTAAGTAAAACAACACCCGTAATAGAAACCTTTCGAGTTGATGCAGGAATTATTAGAAAAAAAATCGCAAAAATTAGGAGAAATAAATCTGTAGGTCCTGATGGAATACCAGGAGAAATACTAAAACTGGGAGGGGAAGCCATGATTCCGTACCTTGCGCGGTTAATGGACGTAACTATAAATAATAAAATGATTCCTCAAAATTGGAAGGAGGCAATTGTAGTATCGATTCACAAGGGAGGAGACAGAAGGGTTGTTAACAACTACAGACCTATTAGTTTGACATCAGTCGTATGTAAGCAGATGGAACACCTAATTGCAGAGTATATTAGAAAAGTTTGGAACAAAACTGATTGGCTATTTCAAAATCAACACGGTTTTCATCCTGGGTATTCGTGCGACAGCCAGACTATTGCTTTATGTCAGGACATAGCAGATTCACTAGACAAAGGGAGTAGGGTCGATGCAATAATATTAGATTTTTCTAAGGCATTCGATCTTGTTCCACACGGTCTTTTAATTGCCAAATTGTCAGAAACGGGACTAGATCATCGAATAATCTTGTGGATAAAAGAATTTCTTTCGGGGCGCACTCAAACAGTCAGGATAGGCGATAAATATTCATCAAAAGTCGATGTAACTTCTGGGGTCCCCCAGGGGAGTGTGCTAGGGCCACTACTATTTATAGCGTTCATTAATGACATTGCAACTGGAATAAAATCGGATTTTCGCCGATGATTGTATAATATATAGGAGTATTGGCTCATCTTCGGATGAAAATGTTTTACAGAACGATCTAAACTGTTTATGGAACTGGGCGTGCAAAAATAAGATGGAGTTAAATCCGGAAAAGAGTAAATTCATTTATTTTACCAAGTGTCGTTCAAATGTACACTCCAATTATGAATTAGGAACCAACGTTATACCACGTGTAAAAAGCTGTAATTATTTGGGTTTGGTCCTGAGAAGCGACTTGGATTGGTCGGATCATATTAACAATACGGTAAAAAAAGTCCTGGAGAGCACTTCATTTTGTAATGCGTATCCTAAAAAATAGTAGTCCAAATGCCCGATCCCTAGCATATACTACACTTGTTCGTCCTATTATAGAATACGGATCAGCATGCTGGGACCCGTACAGGAAAGGGCAAATTGAGGCTTTAGATAAAATTCAAAAACGGGCCGGTAAGTTTTCAAATCATGGGCGCATTGTTGATGAACGAGGAAAAATGGGAGTCCTTACCTAAGAGAAGAGAACGGGCGCGTTTATGCGTAATGTACAAGACTTACAGAGGAGACACAGCATGGGCAGATATCGGTAAGAGATTGCATAAACCAGATTATAAAAGCAGAGGAGACCATCCGTGGAAAATACGAAGTAGAAAGCAAAGAACTGATGTAGGTAAGTTCTCCTTTGTGAATCGCACTATAGTAGATTGGAACAAACTACCTGCAAAAGCACTGGAGGCTCTTCCTTCTAATGTAGGCAAATTTAAAAACATTCTATTTAGATCACTATCAATACTGAGACAATTACCATTATTATTATTATTATTATTATTATTATTATTACTGATATAAATATCACCATTATTAACACTGCTTTTAGCTTGGTGTAATTCTTAATTTATTATTATTATTGTATATAGTTTTTGTTATTTTTATTATTATTACATATTAGCGTTATACAGTGAAGTGAAGTGTTAGTGAAACTAGTAGTCAATTTAGAGATAACTAGAAATTAATTAGAACTAGGATATCCTCTAATTCTAATGGTAACTATAATTGTTAATGGTTTTTATTGTTCTGATTCTAATTGTTGTCATGTTTGCCACCGAGCATTAGCTCAAAGCGAACTAATAAATCTATCTATCTAAAATAATATTTTTTGATGCTATTTTCATTATCTCAAAAAGTAGAGCCAATCTACCAAAACCAATGCCATATTTGGAATCTGTGCATTCAAACATACACTAAAATGGCTTTAAATTGTTTGGCAAGAAAATGAGTGCTGACCAGTGTAATGATAATAACTAAATGATTTAATAAAACAACACAAAACTAAAACAAGGAAAGAATTTGCCATTCAAATATATTCCTGTCACTTAGCAAAGAAGTTTATCAAAGCGAGAATTTAGTAAGAAAATAATAATCAGTTTATAATAAATAGGGAAGAATATAAACGTAATATAGTTATAAGTTATTCGATAGAAAACATCTGGCTAACATTTCTTCGTATGAAGTCACTCTTCACCGCCTCTCGCCGCTTCAGCTTGAGCACGTACACCCCTTTCTGGATTTTAAGGGGAAATAAGACTTAGGGGAAGTTTCGCGTGCCCGTACGAGCGCCGGGCTCCTCAGTCGGGCAAGTGGCTCGTGCTGGCGCGACTTGACGTTCCTGATCTACTCCTTCCACTTCGCTGTGATTCAACTACTCTAAATCGTTGTCGCTTGCACACAGAAGATCATTAGTTCAACGTATTACTATCCGTGAGGCGTCACTTTGCGTGCTGGTGCACAGTGGATCGCACGTTGGTGCTCTGCAATTCTTGTGATGGATGAAAAGTATACTTTTTAGCACTGTTTTTAGCGATAAAAAAGGTGATATTACCGGGACCTCTCTCTCCACCACGTAAGATTACGTGAAATTCGCTTGACTACCTCCAAATATATATATATATATATATATATATATATATATATATATATATATATATATATATATATATAATATTCTTCCGTCAAAATATAATTTAGCCTACATGCCACTGTTCCCGAGTGTTAAGTGTGACATCTTTAGAAACGGAGGCTGCGTCCATAACATCATTAAGTATTAAAACTAATTAAGTAAAATTAATTAAGAAAATTCAGCGTCCTGTTGAAAAACATTTAACAAAAAATTAAATCGGCTCTTAATACTGGTCGGAAAGAACGGGAAGGAATCTGCTCACTTCTTCATGAACGACAACACAGGACGACACTTACGACAACACATGACCGCGAGTCGAATAGTGCCGCATTATACAGCAATTTCTCTAACTTTGCCCTCAAGGCCATTCAAATCCCATCTTCGCGATGAAATATGTCACGGCATTTCGCGTCTTTTTCGATCTTGCCGGTAGAAGTCGCATGATCGCAAGCACTGCTTGATACGGCCGCGATCATGCGAAATCTAGCGGAAGGACTGAGAAATATGCGAAATACCGTGACATATTCCATCGCGAAGATGGGATTTGAGTGGCCTTTAGGGGCAATCTTAGAAAAATTGCAGTATAGGCCGGAAACCAGTAAGAGAAACTTCGTATTATAAGCTCAAAGCAAAACCTTTTCTGAGAAGTTAGCCAGTGTTATGAAGAATACGGACATGCAAGCTAGGCGGTCTGCAGGCTGCACAAATTTTTTAATGTGCCGAAAAAAAAGCTACGCCATTGGGCAATAAGTACACAGTAATTCTTGTTGTGTATTGTGCGTTAGATAGCCGAATTGTGAAGTAAACGATTTTAACACACTGAATTAAATGCGTTTTGAAGAAATTGAAAGCAGGAGCGTGCAGCGCGTATTAAAAACTACACGATTTCATATCAAACTCAATTTTTTTCCACCAGTGGACAATATGCGTTTTGAATAGTATATAATAGTAATATGCGTTTGAAATATTCTCATTTATTCTGTTATTTGTTTTATTTATTTGTTCTTATTATTTAGTTTGTTTTCAGTTTAATCTTCATTATAACTTAATAAACACGGTCACTGTAAAATTAATTTTTGTTGGCCACGAAATTTATTTTAATGGTTATTAAACCAGTTTTAAAATATCGCATCAATGTTTAAAATCATCGATGGCTTGTTATCGATGGTTTTTATCGACGTTTTATTGACATTTATGTTTTAATTTTGAACATCGATAATTGGTGTGACCGATGTCGCATCACCAACTGGCACTACCAGTAGAATTCCGTACCGCCACTGTTCTGAACGATTGCAGAAATACTTTACCACCCCAAGTGTGAAAAGTAGCTTTCAGGTAGTTGTTCGTGGTTATTGAGGAACCAGATCAAACTATATTTGAGTCTGCAGCATTTCCGCAACTTTTACTGTCAGTACCAATTTTCCTCTCTTTTTCAACTGTTTATAAACAATTTAATAAAAGGAAATCTTGAGATTTTATAATCACAACATTTAATTAATTTGCTTAAAGATTTATGATTCAGAAGGTACATTTTTTTAGATTTGTAATGTAAACATTTGGTTATTCCAATGATATCCTTTGTCTACATTGTAATAATCCTATTTCTCGAAAACACGCTTGCTATTTGTCTTGGTGAGGTATTCATTATTAGGGATTTTGAAATCACTACTACTGAAAAGGCCTGCAGAGAAAAACTGAATTCTTCTAAAGACAAATTCACTCCAAGGTGCGACACACTACGTTTTCGATTATGCTAGTTGATTATATACGACTCCAACATACAAGTGTATTTGATATTACCGAGGTTTTGGTACACAGAAAATCCCACCAACTATCTCTAACAACCCCTAACTTCTAAACGGTTCACGATATTGAAATGCAATTTTCGCTTAACATGGCGAATCATTTACCAATTAAACGGACAATATTTCCTGTAGCAGTATGTACCTCCATTTAAAAAATCAAACATGATTAATTTTCTCGAAAATGAAAAATATAGCGAACAATATCTCTACAGCACGTTACTTGACCCATGACTCCGCATTGTTGAGTGAAAACTGCACTTCGATATCGTGGATGTTTAGACGTTGATTGAGTGGCCCTCAGTTCGTGGGACACCTGTATCCTAGTATGATACATGTATTATCCACGGACCTTTCTTGAGCCATCACTTCGTTAGATGCGAGAGGAGTGGGGGATTGATTATTTTTTATGGCAGGACTATTATATTAAATTTGTAGTCGGGTTTACATGTAAAATAGTTTTTAATACACTGGAGTAAACATTTGTGGTCATCAGATGTTGTTAATAACGCTCGTTGCTGTCATTTATTCTCAATTTGAGAAGTTATTAAAGGAGTGGGGGTAGTTATTCCGACGCTCAAGAAAACGTGAGCGTATAAAACTACATGTATTAAAAATGTTTCATAATAATCCGACCAAGCAAAGTGTAGTATTGAAGAGAGACCGGCGCATCTTATAGTCTAGGCCGTGTATTAGACCGCACTAGATTCGCAATATGGCAGCTAAAAGGATTTCCTGTCGCAGTAGCCAACTTATGAAACAATCATTCCGATCAACTCTCTCGCTTTTGTTTCCTTTGTTGTCATTCACTTCTCGCGCGGTTGAAGAGTTCACAGTACAATAATGTATGTCTCGTTTTTCGCTAAAATTAAACAGGATTTTCATCTAGAAATGAATATTCATTTCGTGAACAATTGAACTAAATAAGAGTTATTAGTATCAGCAAGTGCAAGCTTGAGTGATGTTAAAGTGCGCGAACAGCAAATGAAAAACGTAATTAAAAGTTATCTGTTGTCTTGTGCTAAACGTTATCTGCTGACTTGTTTAATAATGATTTTAAGATGGTTGTGTTATCAATTTATTCATGATTTATCTCTATGATGAAAAAAATAAATACCAATATTATTTAAGATTATTAATTTACATAAATATGGTAATTTTTGTGACCTACATAATTAATGTTTCTAACAGTCCAGTGATATAATATTTATGCAATGCATCAATTTTATTTAGCAGCTTATTAAATTTGAAAAGTTAGTAATGCTTTAAAAAATAAGAAATTCATAATTAATATAAGTAGCCTTCAATAAGTTGCCTGTTCTAATCAGTGACAGACAAACCTATTTTCTTCTCTATTAAAACGGAGTGTGGTACATGTTGCAGGAATAATTATGGTAATAAATAAAACTTTTGAGTTTGTAAAAGTTATTTATTGAAACAGGAATGTAGCACACTGGCAATATAAATGGCACAGTAAATAGTGTATAAAGTTGCACAATGATATTGCACTCTTGGACCATCAGTTATTGTGACTACAATACCATAAACTACTTCCTGATTATGCAGTTATTTCACAGTAAAACCTTTCATTAACTTGCTAAATAATTCAAATCAGCATGATCATATTATACTCTAGTTTCCAGTGTACTCCTGGTTTCCAAATGCTCCACATACTCCACAAATGCGTGCCAAATTATTCCCAAAAAGCATCCAAGCAGTAAAAGATTAATATATTTTATTCCACTTAAACATACTCTCTTGTAGTGCTGATGGGGATTGTGACAAAAACTCATGGTAAGACAATGGTTATTTTCACTATTAAAATTAGGGTATTATGTCAAAGAAAATTTCGAAATGCCCGTGGGATTTGTGGAGAGAAATGTGGAGCCACTTGTCCAAAATCAAGTTACAAGTAATGTTGAAAATGTTTCCAACAAACTGTTACAAACAGGCTACAAAAAACAAACAATATTAATGTTCCAGAAAAAAGTATAAGAAATTACCATTCATAAATACAGCCATGATTCATTCAAAAAACTACAATATTTGGTGTGCTGGAGTTTGTTTGGGTTCTTATTATAGTTCCTTAAGAAGTACTCTCTTTTGAAAATTAATTCACTCTCATTCACATGGGCATACCTGTCTTCCTTTTCACAAATAAAAGCAATGTTTTTTACTATTACCTTCAAGGAGGTTTGAGAGTCTTGAAAATTTTATGTATCATCACCCACAATCTCTGAAAAATAGGTTCTTATAGAAGTACCAAGATCTACATAAAATATAATTCATAGTACTTCACATAAAATACTACAAAATAAGTTGACCATTTTATAGATGAATAAAATTCTAAAGTAACAAAGTAATTACAAATTCTAAATGATTCTGCACAATTATAATTTATTGGAAATTCCATCCTTTGTAAAATTGTCCATATAGAAGCGGGATGAGTCCTTCTAGGGGTATTTTAGGTGTGGTCAGAGCTTCTTCCTTTTGTTTGTTGATTGTTTCAACAGACTTCACACCCACCTGTAAACATACAGAAAGGTGAAGAAGAAAATTGGATTTATTACTATTAATGAATTACTACTGATGATTAATAGTTAGAGACAATAAATACACCAATAACTATTTTAATTATGAAAATTATACCTGTCAGTTTTATAAGATAGTATGTAGAAAAAAATAATCTTACCTGTAAAAATTTTGCCATTCGTAATGTCAGAGAAGTATGATCAACAATACTTGTTGCTCTGAGTAACAGTACCCCTTCTTCCATTGTTTCCTTCCACAATCTACAAAATAAATTTACCATTCCCGTGAAGAGAACATTGAATTCACTTTAACCTTAAAGACAAAATACTAAGGAAAGGCGCAGATGTAGTAGGGCTATCCATTATTTTTCAATCATTAATATATTGTGTTCAGAAAAATTAACAATAAATAAAACAATACTACTTTTACACAAAAAATACTAAATCGAAAATTGTAACCCTAACTAATAAAACAATATCGACTAATTCCACTAGGATTAGTGGTGAAAAGAATTGAAAAATAACTAATAAAAATAAAAACACGTAGAACTAAATTAATGTATCTGACAAAATCTCAAAATGCAGATTTATTGAAAATTGCAAACCGCAATATGCCATTCACTAGCAACAACAGTACACTAACAGAGCACAATTCACATGAATGGCTTTAATGTTGGCGGAAATCAACGGAAGTAGCCATTTCTTCATTACAAACTTAAATTTTAAAAAATGTCCCTACCCCGTAAACATAATCAATGCAGAGTAATTGTGTGAAGGTTGGCGACGGCATATGCCAAAATAAAACGAAACGAAACTACCGTAAGTCGAGTGGTCCCACAACTATAGAACTAACAACGGCGACACTTGCGTGGCGCTTTAGCACCGGGGCGGAATAATATGGTGTATTCATGATCCTGTCCCAAAGTATTAAAATGTTTTTGCATAACAAAATACTTCCATCCTTCATATCGTTATCAGTATTAATAACATTATCGAATGCGTTGATATTGCTCGTGATTTTCAATTTCTGTCATGAGTATTGTTGAACAAAAGTCATTACAAGAGCACCATATATGTATTGTACGGGGGCCTTGGTCTATATTAGTGATTGAGTTTTCAGTTGCACTGAGTTCATCAATAGCTCAGTCTCTTTCTCTCGAAAGCAAAACAAAGTGCAGTGCAGCCCTCATCGCCAATCTTACACTCCGCTTGGTCGGGTTATATGTATAAAGCGAGGGTATACGTAAAGAAATATCCCGCTTGGTTTCGCATCCAGTGTCCATGAAACTACTCGGAAATCTATTTTCGCACTTCTGCCGGTGAGGCCCTGCTGTGAATGGCCAGGGTGGATCGAAGGTCGTGTCGGCGTCGGAAATCGCAACAGTCCGCCCGCCTCCCTCATCCCTTCCGCGTGCCCACCTAACAGCCGAAGGAGGCAGTTCAACACCTCATATTTTTGCTTGTTTCTTAGAGTTATATTTGAAAAAGCACTTAAAAGTTTGACTGAATGCGTTTTCGATACGTACTATCTGTTGGTCTGGTGTCATAAAAATCCGAGTGTGTCCAACTTAAGGCTGATTTACACGCTACCAGTACTGGTGTGCCAGTTACGAGTTTGCCAGCACCTGGACAGCGCTAGCGCTCTGTGCGACTGGCAATAGTTGTTTACACCAATGTATATCCTATGCGACGTGCTGCTGATACGTTTTCGGCGCTCAAACGACAGTGTGCAAAGCAAATGTTCCGTAAACATTTTATCCTATTCACATAATCTACCTTTGAGAAGGTATCTATCCCCATTTCATTTGCAAATGCCAGAAATGCCGCATTTCTGGCCTCGCGGTTCTGGTAAAAACTATCCCACAAATGTTCCTATGCTGTATATAACCAGTCAAACTTGTCATTTTGTTCTTCCGTTATTCAAAAGAACTTCTGTTCCCCAATCACTTTTATAAATAATAATATTAAGCTTACGTTGATCACCGTGCAAGAATAAAGCAGTGTAAACACGTGTTGGGACCCCGGGGCATCGCCGTGGCGGACACCGTGGTGGTGGGGGACAGCTTGAGCATGCTAGTACACCAAACTTTCTTGTTCAGCTGGCATCGCCAGTCACTGGCGCGAAGGTCTTGCCAGTCACTGGCAACCAGGCGTTTACACGTTGCCAGTCACCACTTGCCAGTTGCTGGCAACCTCAACTGGCACGTTTACTGGCAACGTGTAAATCAGCCTTTAGTTTTGGGTGTTAGCAGCTTGTACGGCTAGGTTCTGAGCAGAAAACGATTTTTTGACAGTTTGAACAGTTGAGGTTCACCGAAGAGTGCATCTCTCTAGGAAATTTGTTCTTCCTTTAGCCGTACAGACTAGGCTGCCAAATGTTATTACCTCAAAGTGCCAATTCATTGCGAGCATTTAGAGGTTAGAAACGGTATTCAGGAATGGTTTAAATTATTTCTATAAATCATTAAAAATAATATTATACGAATTATATAACATAAGAATTTACTACAACAATAGATAATAACAGAATAAACTAAATTATGCATGTAAATAATGTTTCCAAAGAACTTTTAAAGTGTACTCTTTTTGCACGCTAGCCACAAAAACATTATCAATATAATGCAAACATTCCCCACTCAACAAAAATGACTGGGAGTAAAATATCTCTAGCATAAGGTAGCGAACGTTTGTGAAATGTTTACGAATTATTTCTGCGAGTTACTCACCGACAACATCCGCAATTCGAACCGGTGAATGAGTTTCAAAAACTTCTCAGATGAAGGAACACAAAATCGCGCATTGAGTGTCGGTTGAAGAGATCGGCCCCTGCCTGTTGCACGCTGCCCGCAAATGCCTGACACAGCAGGGCCTTGCAACTCTCCATCAAAACCGGAGAACAAGCTCGATAGGAGGCGCTAGTGTCGCCGGTTACAGCTGCAGGTTAGGCTCGCCAACATCCGCACACAAAAATTGGCTTACATGTGTGCGGATACGAAAAGTGTCTTCTAAATGTTCAATTAGTCTTAATATATACTTAAAAGAAAACTCTGAATAAAGCGCGAACATCGACGCTATCTTTGGTCGCATTACGCGCCTGCTTGCGTATCGTTTGCAGCAGTTGGTATTTTAGTTTTTTGTGCTTTTCAGGTGATAGAGGAGAGCGTGCCATT
>JAHLJT010009419.1:160139536-160367036 GCA_031308135.1 Acheta domesticus
TTAGTATTTAGAAAATGGAGTGATTGAATTCCAATTAATATAATTGCACTTCTAAAAATAGTGCAATAATTCATTGTAATTGAGTTCACGGGGACTCATGTGCGGTCTCAAAAAGTGACTACTGGAACCAACATTCCATATGTTTTCCGTAAATTCATCTACTCAAGGCATGTTAAGGTCGGGGCAAGGTAACGAGCTTACTAGAGCTCGCGGGCACTCCCGCCAGAGAAACTGGCGCGAGATTTCAGAGTAACATTAAAAAAAAGATTCAAAAGTACTTTGATTTTGTAATCCTGTTTTTTATGTTATATAAAAGAATAAACTTTCTACGTTCAGGCTAGAAGGTTTACCAGGCAAAGGTTCTCGTCTGTTAAAAGCGCTATTCGTCCGTAAGCGAGAATTGTTAACTTATAGAGACTTGTTAATTTATTTCACATTATTGCTTAATAGAATAATGTGAAATGAGTAAATGATAAATGATAACATTGCTCAACAAAAAAAAAACAACTTTTTTTCACTTGCTCAGGATTTTGCAACGAATTTTAAGTAAATTGGGTACGCTGAATCCAGATATATCATTAGTTTCCCTGAATTGGCTCTAGTGTTTGTGCTATGGACATTGTAATGAATGATATCACAAAAGTCACAGCATCTAATGCGAATATCTATCTTTACACAAACACTGCTTTTTTCATTTTAAACACAGAATATCGTATTATTTTCAGGATACTTTAATTGAGCTTCGTTTTATTAATACATTTTCTTTTGTTACAAAACGATGAGTTCTTCAGGAACACCTTGATTGAACGATTTTAACGTATTTGACTACATTTGTGGGGAATTCACGCTACAAAAATAGAAAAGAAATATTGCAAACTTTGTAGAAAAATGTATTGAAACGCACCGCGCCTCTAAATAGAAACGCGATACATTTCAACTTAAACAACCAGAGAACATACAAACGGCGCGAGCATAACTAGGCAGCATGGCAACACGGAGGGGAAGGGGGGCGTCACGTGGAGCGTGAGACACGAGGGGAGGACAGCGAGAAGTCGGTTGAGAAGGAGAGACGAGCGGAAGCCACGCTAGCGGACGGAG
The DNA here is from genome assembly GCA_031308135.1 of Acheta domesticus. Lineage (NCBI taxonomy): Eukaryota > Metazoa > Arthropoda > Insecta > Orthoptera > Gryllidae > Acheta > Acheta domesticus. The sequence continues at coordinate 160,140,635 of JAHLJT010009419.1, forward strand.
GTGGTGCGCGAGCGGTGCGAGTTATTTGGGGAAAAGTACCCCTAAGTGCTGAATAACTTAATAGACTTGCATAGTATTACATTTCGGACCGTTAAAGAAGTGTGATGCAGACCGAACAGCATTGGGAAGTCAACGGATAGAGTGTATGGTAAACCGAAGAGTGTGAAACCCGCCTGTAGCGTGAGCACATGCATCGCGAACGTAGGTTTTGGGGAAAGATAGAATGTGTAGTGCACAAGACAGTGACTGAACCAGTGATCATTTGTGAGACCGATCAAGCAGTGTCTGACGGGTTTTCAGTGTATAGGAACTTTCCATAATGAAACTGTATGATGACGCGTGAGGAGAACAAGAACACGTGGGTATAGGTTACCGATATTTCACCGGTGATTCAGAGAGTAATATGGTGTAACGTGTTTAGCATAATCAGTTACAACCCAAATCTGGAGTTCAGACTGTCAGGACAAGCATAAGTTAATTAGATGCACTAGTGTAGAATATACGCGTGGAGCAGCGTGAGGGGCGAACACTTGCCTACTCATCTCCGGCTGGGGGCCGAACGGCTCCGGGACCACGCGACGGGAGCCGAAGCCGCCGCCACCATCGGCGCCGGGCCCCAACGAAGCGACGTGACCCAGGTGGTAACAGGTATGATGCTAGCATTGAAGGTATTAAGTTTTGGTACCAAAACATAGTAATCATTGCATAGGGGATCAGTGTTCGAAAGTGTAATAGTGATATTAGATGAATAAACATCAAACTGTCGTTGTATAATAAACTGTATGTATTTATTGTATCCCGAACATCCCAGGGTCCACATTCGCGAAAAAGATCCCGAGCCCTGCCTGAAACAAACAAATTTATTGTACCGTGCCACTTCACGGGTAAGTCACGATTGACCCCGAGCAGTCGGTACGTCACAGTATGAAACATATTTTGGTATAAAACTGGCTGAACAAGATAAGTTGTGGGCTCCTGATGTGGTGTGCAAAACATATGTGGAGTGTCTGCTTCAGTGGAAAACTAAAGAGTTTAAAATTTGGTGTAGTGGCGAGAGCCCTAAACTCATGATTGTTATTTTTGTTCTGTAAAAGTAAATGCCTTCAATCGTTACAAGAAAAATAACAGGGAGTACCCTGATTTGGAATCAACAAAGTGACCTGTGCTACATGGACGTGATGTTCACCACACTCACTGGAAGTCCTGTGTCTGATAGTGAGGATATACAAATTCTGGGGTGCAATTCAAGAGTTAGCAGTGGCAGTGAATATTTGAGCACAGTGAGCACTTCTCCCAAGATAAACTCAGTAATTTAATACGTGACCTCAGTTTGCCAAACAAAGCAGCTGAACTTTTAGCATCCTGACTAAAAGAAAAGAAATGTCTGACACTGGAAGCGAAAATAACACTTTACTGGTTATTGGTACAGGCTTTGTCATAGTTGTCAAGAACTTTTTGGGTAATCATAAAGCAGAAAATTATCCACAACTGGTGCCAGACTTGCTTTTAAACTTTCGAAATTTGGGTGCAACTATGAGCATTAAGGCACACTATCTCTATAACCATCTAGACAAAATTCTAAAAACCTTTGCAATATGTGTGAAGAACAAAGGGAGAGGGTTCCATCAAGAAATAACGGCAATGGAAGTTAGATATCAGGGCAGATGGGATAGACACAATGGCAGACTACTACTGAAGCCATCAACGTGATTGCCCTGATTTGCCGCATAAAAGGATATCATACAATATTTTGTGATTCTTTGCAGGCTGTAAATACCAATATATGGACTACATTAATATTAAGAGTTTACTTTTGTATAACTAAGCATATCTAGTTACATTTAGTTCAAGTTTTATGCAATTTACATATAGCCTATACTCAATAAAATAAACTACAACAAAGAAGTGAGGCGATTGAAAAGGCATGTTAGGAAAGCGTCTAGTAAACGTAATTCAAAAAGAAACAGAAAAATAAATTTCTACAATTATCTAAAGACTTATTAGCTTTAAAATTACATAGCCAAGAAAATTACCTTAAATCAATTCTAAACGACCGATTGACCTGTTGGCAAAATTTCTTCAAGTATGTGAGACATAAGAAAAGGAGCAAAGAAAGTATTCCAGCGATCTGCGGAGCAGACGGTTCGTTAATCACAGATGACAGTGTAAAGGCGGACTGTTTAAACAGACATTACGCTTCTGTTTTCAAGCCGAAGGATCAAACCCCAGTAAGTAAAACAACACCCGTAATAGAAACCTTTCGAGTTGATGCAGGAATTATTAGAAAAAGAATCGCAAAAATTAGGAGAAATAAATCTGTAGGTCCTGATGGAATACCAGGAGAAATACTAAAACTGGGAGGGGAAGCCATGATTCCGTACCTTGCGCGGTTAATGGACGTAACTATAATAATAAAATGATTCCTCAAAATTGGAAGGAGGCAATTGTAGTATCGATTCACAAGGGAGGAGACAGAAGGGTTGTTAACAACTACAGACCTATTAGTTTGACATCAGTCGTATGTAAGCAGATGGAACACTGAATTGCAGAGTATATTAGAAAAGTTTGGAACAAAACTGATTGGCTATTTCAAAATCAACACGGTTTTCGTCCTGGGTATTCGTGCGACAGCCAGACTATTGCTTTATGTCAGGACATAGCAGATTCACTAGACAAAGGGAGTAGGGTCGATGCAATAATATTAGATTTTTCTAAGGCATTCGATCTTGTTCCACACGGTCTTTTAATTGCCAAATTGTCAGAAACGGGACTAGATCATCGAATAATCTTGTGGATAAAAGAATTTCTTTCGGGGCGCACTCAAACAGTCAGGATAGGCGATAAATATTCATCAAAAGTCGATGTAACTTCTGGGGTCCCCCAGGGGAGTGTGCTAGGGCCACTACTATTTATAGCGTTCATTAATGACATTGCAACTGGAATAAAATCGGAAGTTAGACTTTTCGCCGATGATTGTATAATATATAGGAGTATTGGCTCATCTTCGGATGAAAATGTTTTACAGAACGATCTAAACTGTTTATGGAACTGGGCGTGCAAAAATAAGATGGAGTTAAATCCGGAAAAGAGTAAATTCATTTATTTTACCAAGTGTCGTTCAAATGTACACTCAAATTATGAATTAGGAACCAACGTTATACCACGTGTAAAAAGCTGTAAGTATTTGGGTTTGGTCCTGAGAAGCGACTTGGATTGGTCGGATCATATTAACAATACGGTAAAAAAGTGCTGGAGAGCACTTCATTTTGTAATGCGTATCCTAAAAAATAGTAGTCCAAATGCCCGATCCCTAGCATATACTACACTTGTTCGTCCTATTATAGAATACGGATCAGCATGCTGGGACCCGTACAGGAAAGGGCAAATTGAGGCTTTAGATAAAATTCAAAAACGGGCCGGTAAGTTTTCAAATGATGGGCGCATTGTTGATGAACGAGAAAAATGGGAGTCCTTATCTAAGAGAAGAGAACGGGCGCGTTTATGCGTAATGTACAAGACTTACAGAGGAGACACAGCATGGGCAGATATCGGTAAGAGATTGCATAAACCAGATTATAAAAGCAGAGGAGACCATCCGTGGAAAATACGAAGTAGAAAGCAAAGAACTGATGTAGGTAAGTTCTCCTTTGTGAATCGCACTATAGTAGATTGGAACAAACTACCTGCAAAAGCACTGGAGGCTCTTCCTTCTAATGTAGGCAAATTTAAAAACATACTACATTCTATTTAGATCACTATCAATACTGAGACAATTACCATTATTATTATTATTATTATTATTATTATTATTATTATTATTATTACTGATATAAATATCACCATTATTAACACTGCTTTTAGCTTTGGTGTAATTCTTAATTTATTATTATTATTGTATATAGTTTTTGTTATTTTTATTATTATTACATATTAGCGTTATACAGTGAAGTGTAGTGTAGTGAAAGGGAAGGGAGTGTAGTGTAGTGAAGGGGAGTGCAGTGTAGTGTAGTGAAGTGAAGTGTTAGTGAAACTAGTAGTCAATTTAGAGATAACTAGAAATTAATTAGAACTAGGATATCCTCTAATTCTAATGGTAACTATAATTGTTAATGGTTTTTATTGTTCTAATTCTAATTGTTGTCATGTTTGCCACCGAGCATTAGCTCAAAGCGAACTAATAAATCTATCTATCTAAAATAATATTTTTTGATGCTATTTTCATTATCTCAAAAAGTAGAGCCAATCTACCAAAACCAATGCCATATTTGGAATCTGTGCATTCAACATACACTAAAATGGCTTTAAATTGTTTGGCAAGAAAATGAGTGTTGACCAGTGTAATGATAATAACTAAATGATTTAATAAAACAACACAAAACTAAAACAAGGAAAGAATTTGCCATTCAAATATATTCCTGTCACTTAGCAAAGAAGTTTATCAAAGCGAGAATTTAGTAAGAAAATAATAATCAGTTTATAATAAATAGGGAAGAATATAAACATAATATAGTTTCGAGTTATTCCATAGAAAACATCTGGCTAACATTTCTTCGTATGAAGTCACTCTTCACCGCCTCTCGCCGCTTCAGCTTGAGCACGTACACCCCTTTCTGGATTTTAAGGGGAAATAAGACTTAGGGGAAGTTTCGCGTGCCCGTACGAGCGCCGGGCTCCTCAGGCGGGCAAGTAGCTCGTGCTGGCGCGACTTGACGTTCCTGATCTACTCCTTCCACTTCGCTGTGATTCAACTACTCTAAATCGTTGTCGCTTGCACACAGAAGATCATTAGTTCAACGTATTACTATCCGTGAGGCGTCACTTTGCGTGCTGGTGCACAGTGGATCGCACGTTGGTGCTCTGCAATTCTTGTGATGGATGAAAAGTATACTTTTTAGCACTGTTTTTAGCGATAAAAAAGGTGATATTACCGGGACCTCTCTCTCCACCACGTAAGATTACGTGAAATTCGCTTGACTACCTCCAAATATATATATAATATTCTTCCGTCAAAATATAATTTAGCCTACATGCCACTGTTCCCGAGTGTTAAGTGTGACATCTTTAGAAACGGAGGCTGCGTCCATAACATCATTAAGTATTAAAACTAATTAAGTAAAATTAATTAAGAAAATTCAGCGTCCTGTTGAAAAACATTTAACAAAAAATTAAATCGGCTCTTAATACTGGTCGGAAAGAACGGGAAGGAATCTGCTCACTTCTTCATGAACGACAACACAGGACGACACTTACGACAACACATGACCGCGAGTCGAATAGTGCCGCATTATACAGCAATTTCTCTAACTTTGCCTCTCAAGGCCATTTAAATCCCATCTTAGCGATGAAATATGTCACGGCATTTCGCGTCTTTTTCGATCTTGCCGGTAGAAGTCGCATGATCGCAAGCACTGCTTGATACGGCCGCGATCATGCGAAATCTAGCGGAAGGACTGAGAAATATGCGAAATACCGTGACATATTCCATCGCGAAGATGGGATTTGAGTGGCCTTTAGGGGCAATCTTAGAAAAATTGCAGTATAGGCCGGAAACCAGTATTATAAGCTCAAAGCAAAACCTTTTCTGAGAAGTTAGCCAGTGTTATGAAGAATACGGACATGCAAGCTAGGCGGTCTGCAGGCTGCACAAATTTTTTAATGTGCCGAAAAAAAGCTACGCCATTGGGCAATAAGTACACAGTAATTCTTGTTGTGTATTGTGCGTTAGATAGCCGAATTGTGAAGTAAACGCATTTTAACACACTGAATTAAATGCGTTTTGAAGAAATTGAAAGCAGGAGCGTGCAGCGCGTATTAAAAACTACACGATTTCATATCAAACTCAATTTTTTCCACCAGTGGACAATATGCGTTTTGAATAGTTGCTTCTCATTTATTCTGTTATTTGTTTTATTTATTTGTTCTTATTATTTAGTTTGTTTTCAGTTTAATCTTCATTATAACTTAATAAACACGGTCACTGTAAAATTAATTTTTGTTGGCCACGAAATTCATTTTAATGGTTATTAAACCAGTTTTAAAATATCGCATCAATGTTTAAAATCATCGATGGTTTATTATCGATGGTTTTTATCGACGTTTTATTGACATTTATGTTTTAATTTTGAACATCGATAATTGGTGTCACCGATGTCGCATCACCAACTGGCACCACCAGTAGAATTCCGTACCGCCACTGTCCAGAACGATTGCAGAAATACTTTACCACCCCAAGTGTGAAAAGTAGCTTTCAGGTAGTTGTTCGTGGTTATTGAGGAACCAGATCAAACTATATTTGAGTCTGCAGCATTTCCGCAACTTTTACTGTCAGTACCAATTTTCCTCTCTTTTTCAACTGTTTATAAACAATTTAATAAAAGGAAATCTTGAGATTTTATAATCACAACATTTAATTAATTTGCTTAAAAATTTATGATTCAGAAGGTACATTTTTTTAGATTTGTAATGTAAACATTTGGTTATTCCAATGATATCCTTTGTCTACATTGTAATAATCCTATTTCTCGAAAACACGCTTGCTATTTGTCTTGGTGAGGTATTCATTATTAGGGATTTTGAAATCACTACTACTGAAAAGGCCTGCAGAGAAAGGACTGAATTCTTCTAATAGACAAATTCACTCCAAGGTGGGACACACTACGTTTTCGATTATGCTTGTTGATTATATACGACTCCAACATACAAGTGTATTTGATATTACCGAGGTTTTGGTACACAGAAAATCCCACCAACTATCTCTAACAACCCCTAACGTCTAAACGGTTCACGATATTGAAGTGCAATTTTCGCTTAACATGGCGAATCATTTACCAATTAAACGGACAATATTTCCTGTAGCAGTATGTACCTCCATTTAAAAAATCAAACATTAATTTTCTCGAAAATGAAAAATATAGCGAACAATATCTCTACAGCATGTTACTTGACCCATGACTCCGCATTGTTGAGTGAAAACTGCACTTCGATATCGTGGATGTTTAGACGTTGAGTGAGTGGCCCTCAGTTCGTGGGACACCTGTATCCTAGTATGATACATGTATTATCCACGGATCTTTCTTGAGCCCTCACTTCGTTAGATGCGAGAGGAGTGGGGGATTGATTATTTTTTATGGCAGGACTATTATATCAAATTTGTGGTCGGGTTTACATGTAAAATAGTTTTTAATACACTGGAGTAAACATTTGTGGTCATCAGATGTTGTTAATAACGCTCGTTGCTGTCATTTATTCTCAATTTGAGAAGTTATTAAAGGAGTGGGGGTAGTTATTCCGACGCTCAAGAAAACGTGAGAGTTTAAAACTACATGTATTAAAAATGTTTCATAAATAATCCGACCAAGCAAAGTGTAGGATTGAAGAGAGACCAACGCATCTTATAGTCTAGGCCGTGTATTAGGCCGCACTAGATTCGCAATATGGCAGCTAAAAGGATTTCCTGTCGGAGTAGCCAACTTATGAAACAATCATTCCGATCAACTCTCTCGCTTTTGTTTCTTTTGTTGTCATTCACTTCTCGCGCGGTTGAAGAGTTCACAGTACAATAATGTATGTCTCGTTTTTTGCTAAAATTAAACAGGATTTTCATCTAGAAATGAATATTCATTTCGTGAACAATTGAACTAAATAAGAGTTATTAGTATCAGCAAGTGCAAGCTTGAGTGATGTTAAAATGCGCGAACAGCAAATGAAAAACGTAATTAAAAGTTATATGTTGTCTTGTGCTAAACGTTATCTGCTGACTTGTTTTAATAATGATTTTGAGATGGGTGTGTTATCAATTTATTCATGATTTATCTCTATGATGAAAAAAATAAATACCAATATTATTTAAGATTATTAATTTACATAAATGTGGTAATTTTTGTGACCTACATAATTAATTGTTTCTAACAGTCCAGTGATATAATATTTATGCAATGCATCAATTTTATTTAGCAGCTTATTAAATTTGAAAAGTTAGTAATGCTTTAAAAATAAGAAATTCATAATTAATATAAGTAGCCTTCAATAAGTTGCCTGTTCTAATCAGTGACAGACAAACCTATTTCTTCTCTATTAAAACGGAGTGTGGTACATGTTGCAGGAATAATTATGGTAATAAATACAACTTTTTGAGTTTGTAAAAGTTATTTATTGAAACAGGAATGTAGCACACTGGCAATATAAATGGCACAGTAAATAGTATATAAAGTTGCACAATGATATTGCACTCTTGGACTATCAGTTATTGTGACTACAATACCATAAACTACTTCCTGATTATGCAGTTATTTCACAGTAAAACCTTTCATTAACTTGCTAAATAATTCAAATCAGCATGATCATATTATACTCTAGTTTCCAGTGTACTCCTGGTTTCCAAATGCTCCACATACTCCACAAATGCGTGCCAAATTATTCCCAAAAAGCATCCAAGCAGTAAAAGATTAATATATTTTATTCCACTTAAACATACTCTCTTGTAGTGCTGATGGGGATTGAGACAAAACTCATGGTAAGACAATGGTTATTTTCACTATTAAAATTAGGGTATTATGTCAAAGAAAATTTCGAAATGCCTGTGGGATTTGTGGAGAGAAATGTGAAGCCACTTGTTCAAAATCAAGTTACAAGTAATGTTGAAAATGTTACCAACAAACTGTTACAAACAGGCTACAAAGAACAAACAATATTAATGTTCCAGAAAAAAAGTATAAGAAATTACCATTCATAAATACAGCCATGATTCATTCAAAAAACTACAATATTTGGTGTGCTGGAGTTTGTTTGGGTTCCTATTATAATTCCTTAAGAAGTACTCTCTTTTGAAAATTAATTCACTCTCATTCACATGGGCATACCTGTCTTCCTTTTCACAAATAAAAGCAATGTTTTTTACTATTACCTTCAAGGAGGTTTGAGAGTCTTGAAAATTTTATGTATCATCACCCACAATCTCTGAAGAATAGGTTTCTTATAGAAGTACCAAGATCTACATAAAATATAATTCATAGTACTTCACATAAAATACTACAAAATAAGTTGACCATTGTATAGATGAATCAAATTCTAAAGTAACAAAGTAATTGCACAATTATAATTTTTTGGAAATTCCATCCTTTGTAAAATTGTCCATATAGAAGCGGGATGAGTCCTTCTAGGGGTATTTTAGGTATGGTCAGAGCTTCTTCCTTTTTGTTTGTTGATTGTTTCAACAGACTTCACACCCACCTGTAAACATACAGAAAGGTGAAGAAGAAAATTGGATTTATTACTGTTAATGAATTACTACTGATGATTAATAGTTAGAGACAATAAATACACCAATAACTATTTTAATTATGAAAATTATACCTGTCAGTTTTATAAGCTAGTATGTAGAAAAAAATAATCTTACCTGTAAAAATTTTGCCATTCGTAATGTCAGAGAAGTATGATCAACAATACTTGTTGCTCTGAGTAACAGTACCCCTTCTTCCATTGTTTCCTTCCACAATCTACAAAATAAATTTACCATTCCCGTGAAGAGAACTTTGAATTCACTTTAACCTTAAAGACAAAATACTTAGGAAAGGCGCAGATGTAGTAGGGCTATCCATTATTTTTCAATAATTAATATATTGGGTTCAGAAAAATTAACAATAAATATAACAATACTACTTTTACACAAAAAATACAAAATCGAAAATTGTAACCTTAACTAATAAAACAATCTCGACTAATTCCACTAGGATTAGTGGTGAAAAGAATTGAAAAATAACTAATAAAAATAAAAACACGTAGAACTAAATTAATGTATCTGACAAAATCTCAAAATGCAGATTTATTGAAAATTGCAAACCGCAATATGCCATTCACTAGCAACAACAGTACACTAACGGAGCACAATTCACATGAATGGCTTTAATGTTGGCGGAAATCAACGGAAGTAGTCATTTCTTCATTACAAACTTAAATTTTAAAAAATGTCCCTACCCCGTAAACATAATCAATGCAGAGTAATTGTGTGAAGGTTGGCGACGGCATATGCCAAAATAAAACGAAACGAAACTACCCTAAGTCGAGTAGTCCCACAACTATAGAACTAACAACGGCGACAGTTGCGTGGCGCTTTAGCGCCGGGGCGGAATAATATGGTGTATTCATGTTCCTGTCCCAAAGTATTAAAATGTTTTTGCATAACAAAATACTTCCACCCTGCATATCGTTATTAATATTAATAAAATTATCGAATGCGTTGATATTACTCGTGATTTTAAATTTCTGTCATGAGTATTGTTGAACAAAAGTCATTACAAGAGCACCATATATGTATTGTACGGGGGCCTTGGTCTATATTAGTGATTGAGTTTTCAGTTGCACTGAGTTCATCAATAGCTCAGTCTCTTTCTCTCGAAAGCAAAACAAAGTGCAGTGCAGCCCTCATCGCCAATCTTACACTCCGCTTGGTCGGGTTATATGTATAAAGCGAGGGTATACGTAAATAAATATCCCGCTTGGTTTCGCATCCAGTGTCCATGAAACTACTCGGAAATCTATTTTCGCACTTCTGCCGGTGAGGCCCTGCTGTGAACGGCCAGGGTGGATCGAAGGTCGTGTCGGCGTCGGAAATCGCAACAGTCCGCCCGCCTCCCTCATCCCTTCCGCGTGCCTACCTAACAGCCGACGGAGGCAGTTCAACACCTCATATTTTTGCTCGTTTCTCAGAGTTATATTTGAAAAATGCACTTAAAAGTTTGACTGAATGCGTTTTCGATTACGTACTATCTGTTGGTCTGGTGTCATAAAAATCCAAGTGTGTCCAACTTAAGGCTGATTTACACGCTACCAGTACTGGTGTGCCAGTTACGAGTTTGCCAGCACCTGGACAGCGCTAGCGCTCTGTGCGACTGGCAATAGTTGTTTACACCAATGTATATCCTATGCGACGTGCTGCTGATACGTTTTCGGCGCTCAAACGACAGTGTGCAAAGCAAATGTTCCGTAAACATTTTATCCTATTCACATAATCTACCTTTGAGAAGGTATCTATCCCCATTTCATTTGCAAATGCCAGAAATGCCGCATTTCTGGCCTCGCGGTTCTGGTAAAAACTATCCCACAAATGTTCCTATGCTGTATATAACCAGTCAAACTTGTCATTTTGTTCTTCCGTTATTCAAGAGAACTTCTGTTCCCCAATCACTTTTATAAATAATAATATTAAGCTTACGTTGATCACCGTGCAAGAATAAAGCAGTGTAAACACGTGTTGGGACCCCGGGGCATCGCCGTGGCGGACACCGTGGTGGTGGGGGACAGCTTGAGCATGCCAGTACACCAAACTTTCTTGTTCAGCTGGCATCGCCAGTCACTGGCGCGAAGGTCTTGCCAGTCACTGGCAACCAGGCGTTTACACGTTGCCAGTCACCACTTGCCAGTTGCTGGCAACCTCAACTGGCACGTTTACTGGCAACGTGTAAATCAGCCTTTAGTTTTGGGTGTTAGCAGCTTGTACGGCTAGGTTCTGAGCAGAAAACGATTTTTTGACAGTTTGAACAGTTGAGGTTCACCGAAGAGTGCATCTCTCTAGGAAATTTGTTCTTCCTTTAGCCGTACAGACTAGGCTGCCAAATGTTATTACCTCAAAGTGCCAATTCATTGCGAGCATTTAGAGGTTAGAAACGGTATTCAGGAATGGTTTAAATTATTTCTATAAATCATTAAAAAGAATATTATACGAATTATATAACATAAGAATTTACTACAACAATAGATAATAACAGAATAAACTAAATTATGCATGTAAATAATGTTTCCAAAGAACTTTTAAAGTGTACTCTTTTTGCACGCTAGCCACAAAAACATTATCAATATAATGCAAACATTCCCCACTCAACAAAAATGACTGGGAGTAAAATATCTCTAGCATAAGGTAGCGAACGTTTGTGAAATGTTTACGAATTATTTCTGCGAGTTACTCACCGACAACATCCGCAATTCGAACCGGTGAATGAGTTTCAAAAACTTCTCAGATGAAGGAACACAAAATCGCGCATTGAGTGTCGGTTGAAGAGATCGGCCCCTGCCTGTTGCACGCTGCCCGCAAATGCCTGACACAGCAGGGCCTTGCAACTCTCCATCAAAACCGGAGAACAAGCTCGATAGGAGGCGCTAGTGTCGCCGGTTACAGCTGCAGGTTAGGCTCGCCAACATCCGCACACAAAAATTGGCTTACATGTGTGCGGATACGAAAAGTGTCTTCTAAATGTTCAATTAGTCTTAATATATACTTAAAAGAAACCTCTGAATAAAGCGCGAACATCGACGCTATCTTTGGTCGCATTACGCGCCTGCTTGCGTATCGTTTGCAGCAGTTGGTATTTTAGTTTAATTTGTGCTTTTCAGGTGATAGAGGAGAGCGTGCCATTGTAGTGGTCTCCACCGCGTTATATATGGGAGTTAAAAGGGCCTGTAGCTGAGCATGTCCACGATCGTCCACTTGCGTTGCGAACACACTCGCCGGAACACACACACCCTATCCGTTCTGCCACTCGCGACCCGTCGCAACCTCGCCGAATTTCCCCCTCTATCTCTCCCGACCTACCTTTTTTTATTTATTTTCTTTTGGATAGACAGATACAAAGATCAGTGTTTTTTGGTACACTATACATTTGTTATGATTGCTTATATCTACTTACAATTAACTTACACTATTCTTAAAATACAACTTACATCACAAATAGGGAGGTAGAGTTATTTTATGTAAATATCTCTACTTTGGGTCGAGATCTGAGAATTTTTCCAGAAATATGTGGAAAGGAAATTTATTCTTTATGCGGGTTCTGTGTACTGGATTTTGGCAGAGTCTTAGAGGGGTTAGATTGGGTATGTTTGGGATGTTATGGAAGAAGTGGGTGGATAAAAATATAATGTGGTCGGTTATCGGTTCTAGCTGGAATTCTTTATGGAGTTGTGCGTTGGAGATGTACCAGGGGGCATTCGTGATGGTGCGGAGGAACTGATTTTGAATTACTTGGAATTTTTTAGTATTAGATTTGGCTGCGCTGATCCATACTGGGCATGCATATAGTAGTAGTGGTCGTATGATCATTTTGTATAACAGTATGGCAGTATTGTACGGTAGCTTCGCTGATCTATTTATTATTGGTTTTAGTTGGTGTAATTTAATTTTTGCTTGTATAACTTTATTGTCACTATGGTCTTTCCAGTTTAGACGGGTGTCTAAAAAAAGGCCTAGGTATTTTATGGGTTTGTTATGAGGATGCCATGGTACCGACTCTTGATTTAATTGTAAGGGGGGTGGAGGGATGAAAGGTCTAAGGGAAAATATTTTCGCGGCTGTTTTTGACGGGTTGATTTTAATTTTGTTTTTTGCTGCCCAGCTGTCGATTTGGTGTAGGTATAACTGTAGACTGATTTTTATTGTGTTTATGTTGGGACCTGATGAATATATCGCAGTGTCATCTGCAAATTGGGCGGTTTTTATATTAGTACATTTCGGTAAGTCAGCTACGTACAAGTTCTAAAGAGCAGGTGATAAGGGGGAGCCTTGAGGAAGGCCTGCCTTCACCGCTTTTGGATTAGAGTGATGGTTATCGACTGTAACGGCAAAAGTTCTATTGCTGAGGAAGCTGGAAATAATTTGTGTAAGATAATGTGGAGTGCCTATTTCTTTTATTTTATAGTTTAGAGCTTGGTGCCATGTTCTATAGAAGGCTTGTGAAATGTCCAGAAATATTGCTATTGTATGACAGTGTTTTTGAAATGCCGTATGGATGTTTTCAGTGATTCTAAGTGGTTGATGATGCGTAGATATTCTTTCAGTGAATCCCATTTGTTCTATGGGTATGACTTTTGTGTGTTTGAGATGAATTTTAAAACGTTTTAATATTATTTTTTCTAAAAGTTTGGATAGCGTGGGAAGCAGACTAATTGGTCGGTAACTGTTGGTTAGAGACGCATTTTTGTTTGGTTTCTGAATCGGAAGTATGATTGCATGTTTCCATACTTGTGGAAAGTAACCTAGTCTGAGGCATGAGTTGAAGATTCCCCACCTACCTCTTACCACTTCGCCGTCTTCAAGGTCTATGAACGAGCCGGCCCAATGGTATTCTTCGATTCACGCGCAGAGCTGTAGAAAATCAAACTACCAACCCATTGGTTGAAAGATATTAAATATTTATGATTACACGAAATCAAATTACTTCCTCCCGTCTATTTTTTTCTCCATCTCTTATACCTCTTCCCTTACCTTTCTGAATCCTTTCATGATCACATGCCTGTCCCGTGGTGTAAATCTGTAAATAAATGCGCTATTCCGACCACAATGAAACATTGCGAGTCAATTCGGCTTCGCGTGTAAATACTTGTGTGGAAGTCCGGAATTACTTTGTTGTACATAAAGGATTTATTTAATCCCAATAAGGTTAATTTTTCAAATATCTTAGATGCAGATGGCAGTAAATTAATTGGTCAATAGTTTTAAGAGTCCTGGTTTATTGCAGGATGGTAATTTGACAGTCTTCCTGCTTCGGAGAAAATATTGTTACTTGAGAGCTGAATTAAATACTAATTTAGTGGGGGCTGCTATTGATCATGAATTCAATTCTTTTAGAACTTTGTTGGTAATATTATCATAGCCTCCTGCTTTCTTAGTTTTAGTTTTTTCAATGCATTTTGAGATTTATACTGGGAAAATGAATGTAATAGATGGAATTGCCGGGTAAATGGCTTGTTGATGTATTATTATTATGTTGAGTGTTTGTGAGATGGTAATTTAAATTTTTTTTAAATTGCGTGTCGAGAGCTTCAGCTTTGTTGGTATTTGTGAATTTTTTAGTCCATATTGTTTTAAAATTGGTAGAATGTTGGTATTTTTCTTGTGTATTTTTTATTGTGGTCTGTAAGAGTCAGTTGTTGGATGGATGTGTTTCTTCTTGTGATCTGACTTTGGCATTTAAAGTTGGGTGTAGTTTTAATAAAGTTAACAATTCAAATAGGAGTACAGCTATTAATTTTTTGACATTATAACTTTGTAACTTTAAACAGTGTAGTAGCTTGGGTTTATGGGTTTCTGAATTATTTCACTAAAGATGAAAAATTGTTTATCCAAGTCTATTTCTGTTTTAATGTTGTATGGAAAAATTATATTGATATCCATTTGATCTTTAAATTTATTCCAGTTTACTTTTTGAGAATACTGGATTTCTGGTATGGTGTTAAACAGTTATGGGTTTGATTATTGAAGAATTAAGATATCAGAGATACGATCAGAGCCGAGTTCTAATAACACTACTTATTTAGTTGTCTGGTTTATGTTTTTTGTTCTTGCAATGTCAACTATTTAAATATTAATGATGGCAATGTCAAGCGAATTAAAAATGTATTCTACGGATATTCACAAAAATGTTGTCTAATGAAAAACATGTCTACATTCAAAACAAATGGAAAACGTTCTGGATTCCAAATCATTCTACAAAATTTAGATGTGTACATGACGTCATCCAAACTCTTATTTCCAATGCAAACGAATATTTGTATCAGCAAGTAGCAAATTGAACCAGAGAGCAAGCGTTTCTACAATTGAATCTATTAACCTTAATTGTAGATAATATTTCTTTTCGGAAATGATGGCATCGAAGACATTTTTCTGATATGAGTGTCGCGTGATGAAATTGTCCTTTGCTGGTTTCATAGGAGAAGGAGAGGGTGGTACTACCACGCGAAAATATTCCAGATGGGTAATTACCCATCTGAAAAAATTACCCATTTGACAAATATTGAAAACAAATTCCAAGTTAACATAGTTATTACCAATATCAAAAATATTTGGAAAAAAATATTTTCGAAATTGACTAAAAACACTATTCAATATTGAAACTTTGCGCGCGACACGCAGTTGAAACTTTGTGCAATATGTTTATAGCGAGTTATCTGGGTCCCATTGTTTCCAAAAGAACAAAAAATGGACCGGTTTATTGTTCGACAGTTCCGAGGTAAACGAAGGAGGTAAACGAGGGAGTGACAAAACTGATGAATCTTTCAGTCAAGCGCGAAAGATGAGAACGCTGCAGCCTGCGAGCATATCGAACTTAACCTCGAAAAATGCTAATAATAACACGAAAAGTTAAAAAACAGATTTAGAAGTAATCCCTTCTGTGCAGAAAAGTAAAAAATACATAGAAATAAATTATTAATATGCTTATATAAATTATTGATTAAAAATGATGAATAAATTACATATTTTATACCATTATAATGATCTTTCTTCAAGAAAACTTAAATACAAGGAAATATTACATGACCCCCAGGCAATGGTACTAGCCACTTGAAATGTACACATTTCGTAGGATCTGAAAGGAAAAAGGAATATAAAAGAATGTATTCATAGCTTAATTAAATGATATTGTTTTATTTAACAGCGTTGAATATAAAAATGTTAGAGGAGGTTCTCGTATAACTTTAATCCGTTGCTGCATTTAAGGACGCTTATAACTTTTAGTTAATTCATTTAAGCACTCGCTATTTAATTGTAATGGCGAAATTGGATTAACTCATGTGTGACACTCGAGAATAAAAAAAATTGTATTTTTTTTTTACTTTCAGTCGGAGCTACATTCTCGTTTCGCCTGACCCATTTCCCGACTGCCCTCCATCGGCGCTTGAGGGAGCATCCAAGGTCTGCCCCAGTCACTGCCTCTCCGCTGGGGACTCTTGTCAGCGAGCCCTACTGCTCCCCGAATTGATTTATTAGTGATACCGGGCGCGCTAACTGCTAAGGTTATTTGTCCTGTAAATGTAGTGTATGTTTTGCCGCTGGAGGTGACTTTCCCTCCGGATGGCGAGATCTGACGCCGGCCTACACTTCGTTTTGTGGGTTTTTCCTCAACCAGGTATCTTCCACCAGCCACGCACTGCCCCAGCCGGGATGTATGTTAGCTTTACCTTCTTGTCATGCTTTACCTTCATTCGGAACCTGAAAAAAATAACGGTCCGTGATTGGTCGACTTGTTAAAATGGCGGCAGATTCAAATAAAATTCAGAGGTATAAGCTAAGAGTTAACCATGGTTATGTTTTGATATTGTATTTTCTTCGATCAGCAAACAAAAACCATAGTCTAAAAATTTTGACAATAATTTGTTATTTCCATGAAAGATCTACATAAATGTTTGCTATGCTAGTAAATCATTTTCCACAAGATCATCAAGGAAATAGTCTACTCATTAAAATTTTTTTTCAAATCCTTTTTTTTCCCTATTTGGGCTCCTCATTTGTCCAACCAAATTTCGGATAAGTATGTGGATATGGGCTATGACCTATTAAAAATATATTTATTTGATTTTTTAAAAGAAATTATTGACTGGGATTTTATTCTTGATTGCAAGTTTTGTTAATGGACATGTTAATAATTTTGTTTTATTTAACTGATGGTCATTTGCCTTAGATATTTTTACTTTCCCGTATACGTACGTATACTTGGAGTGATATACGTAGTATAGGGAAAGTTATGTAACGCTGCGCGAAAAAATGGCCAATTTTCGGCGGAAAAAAATTATTGCAGGGCCGTGAAAGCGAATAAGTGGATAAAACCAGTTGCTAAATTAAGAAAAAATCCCATAACACGTGGTGTAGCCAGAAACCCTGTTTTCTAGGTTCTTGATACCGAAATCCCAATTGAAAGGAAAACGTCCGTCTGTCCGTCCGTCTGTCTGTCCGTCTGTCTGTCCGTCTGTCTGTCCGTCTGTCTGTCCGTCTGTCTGTCCGTCTGTCTGTCCGTCTGTCTGTCCGTCTGTCTGTCCGTCTGTCTGTCCGTCTGTCTGTCCGTCTGTCTGTCTGTCTGTCCGTCTGTGAACACTGCTAGCGCCTAAACCATACGTACGATTTCTTCCAAAATGGATATTCCCCGGTCGATCTGGTTTTAGTCAAAGCTTTGAGATTTTGAAAAAAAATTCTTCAAAATTTTAGGGTACTTTAAATGAAGCCCTCCGGGGATTTTCAAAATTTTCCCAAAAACGGCTCCAAATTTTTTCTTTAAATTTCTTGAATAAATAGAGTAAAATACAGTTATTAACATGGCACAGCTCCGATTTTCACGGATAACTCTGAATTTTCGAAACTTTTGAAAGTTTGAATTTTTTTCGGCATCTTTCTCCAGCTACAAAATTGAAGATAGAGATTTTTCTCCAAATAAAATTTGTTCTGCATATTGAGTTCTTTCATAAAGGTCATGCACATTTTTTTGAAAATTTTAGTACTTTTCGCGCAATATTGCGTGCAATATGTGCAATTTTAAAAAAATTACGAAAACAAGAGTTTCTCAAAAACGGCTCCAACTTTTTTCTTAAAACTTTTGGTAGGGATAGTGGTAAATTTACTCTATCGGATGACATAAAAGCCATTATGGTCTATCGGTTGGTTTTTTCAAAAATTACAAAATGTAAATTTTTTCAAATGTTTCTCCCATCGATAATATTTACATTATCGGCGATTTTTTCACATTATTATATTTACGACTATATATGCTTTAAATAATGTCAAGTAAAGTTTCTCGAAAACACTACCGTTTTCTGTGAAAAGTAGCTCAAATTTCGGCATTTTCAGAAACGTTCAAACGCCATTTTCTCATATATGGCTGCAAATGTTTTCTTGAAACTTTTGTAAGAGATAGTGATAATTACAGTCTTTAATATGACGTAAAGTTTATTTTGAGTTACTTTTTGTTTTTTCAAAAATTATATAAATGTAATTTTTTTGAAAGACTTCTCACATCCTTAATACGCACATTCCCAGCAATTTGTAATCATTATTATATTTGTGAGTGCATGTGCTTCAAATAACTTCAAATAAAGTATTTTGAAAACTCAAAAATTTTCTGTGAAAATGAGCTTCAAATTTCGCATTTTTAGTAGCGCTAAAACGCCATTTTCTATTAAACGGCACATAATTTATAAAAGAAAATTGCCATTTATGACTAGGTTTTTGTGTTCTTTAATATTCTAAAATTAATGTTTCCGTTCTACCAATAGGAAACCGATAAATTAAAAAAATGACAAAAAAATGTACTTTTGGTGATGATGGATTACAGCTGGCAAGAAAGAGTTTGTGGCAATTCCGAATAGCAGCGAAGACCCAAGGAAATCAAAAACTAATACGGGAAAGTGTGCCATTCTCTAGCACCACTAGTTTGTATATTAGAGCATGATACCCCCTAAATTTTATATTTTCAAATTTTAATAAATGTGCTTCTTTGTATTTGCCAGTATTTGTATGTTACTAATGTTTTATGTTGCATTTGAAATAATTGTTTTTAATGTGATCTACTTCCTCTATTACATTATTTTATTTAATTGTCTCTATTTTACTGCTGAACATTTGACTGATTTTTACTGATGTACTACCAATCATTTTATGTTTTGTATTTGATTAGAACAGCTTTATTATTTTACTTAAAGTAGAGTTTTGTTCTTTAATGGTGTTACCATTTATTGTATTTAGATGAAGACAATGAGGTTGAACATTTTTTACTTTTTAATATTTAAGCATGCACTTATGACTTTTGTATAAATAATGCATTCACAGACTTATTCTTGCATTGACTTCTTTTAAAACATTGATTGGTTTCATGAATATCATTGAATTTTTCTCTCTGTAAATTACAACAAAGTAATTATAATGTAAATAATTGTTTATAAACAACCTAATAACAACTGGATAAAAATACGAACAAATATTTTGGAAAAATGGCTTATTAGGTTTGTGTTTTATTATTTGGAGTACTATTATAATTATTGATTTTTTGCAAATATAACCTAGTGATATAAACCTTTACATAATTAACAACACATTTTTGTATTCAATAGAATTTTGTATACCACCAATCAGTTACCTGAGCATATTTGGCTATTGACCGCCAGTTTATCTCTTGATCAGTATTAACCCCCTCTAACATTTCATCAACCTCCAAAGATTGATACCAACCTCATTGGAAAACACCTATGTAAATTATTTATTTCAATTAAGTCTTGTTTATATTTTGGTGCGGTTTGTGCTATAATTATTAATTTGTAAAATGACGTTAATAATAAATTTGAACTGTGATTACTGAATTATCACAATAATCTTAATGTTACCCCTATGTGATAATATATTGGTCCACCATGACAAAGCTGTAATGATTTTATAGTAGTACATTGATCAAGTTACTATTTTTTAATTGTATCTAGTTAAATTGTGAGATATCATCAATGTTATTGATCTCATTGGGACTGACAACAGACTTAACATTTTAGTTCATTTGACTAAATGTTCATTAGTGGTGACAAAATTATTTGCAACTCAATTCTTGTCATTGGATATTCTTTTTAGCAAATGTTAGTTTCAAATTCGGTAATGCATTTACTAGTTTGTTTTTTTGGTACGTGTAAGTGTATTTAATTTTTCCAGAAGGATACAATTCTGTTTTGAACATTCTTTGTTCCTTTGCTATTTGACTTATGTTCTCAAATGTTGAATAACTTTTATAAGTTCCTTATTGCATATGTGTATTATATTATTGCTGAAAAAATATATTTTCATTACTGTACTGCTTTAAAATTTTCAATTTTTACAATCTGACATACCTTGTTCTAAATATTCTTAGAGCCTTCTTCTGTATTAAATATGTGTAATTATTGTATTGAAGGAATGTCTAGGTGTTTTGTAAACATTGCTGACATCTAATGTGATGTCATGTGTTCAATCTAAACAATTTAAATCTGTTATGAGTCCTGATAACGTCAATTAGACATGGATAAACATTGCCAATGGAATAGAGGCTAATGAAATACACAAAATATTTCAAAAGCTACATACTACAAAGTAATAAAAATATTAAATAAAGTTTTAAATATCTTTGTCATATTTTTTTATCAAACCTGAATTGAATTAGCCTTCTTCTTAAATAATTCTCCATACAAGCAACACACACATTACATTTTATTTAATTTTTTTTCTTTTGTGGAACAATCATTTTTATTTTATACTACTGATCATCATAACTGAACTTACAAATGTCAATTTTAATTACAATATTCAATACATCAAAAACAGTTCATCAAAATCGAACTACCAATGTAATGTAAGAATGTAACTACCAATAATGAATGTATATTCTTTAATCTTAAAAATAAATTAATTATATTAAAAATACATTTTTAATCTCAAAAAATAATTACTTTCATTTTAATCTTAAAAATAATTATACAGTAAAAATAATAATAATTATTA
Organism: Acheta domesticus; assembly: GCA_031308135.1. NCBI lineage: Eukaryota > Metazoa > Arthropoda > Insecta > Orthoptera > Gryllidae > Acheta > Acheta domesticus. The sequence continues at coordinate 160,161,900 of JAHLJT010009419.1, forward strand.
TGATGTATTAACATCTAATATATTTCAAGCCTCTTTTCCACAACTCTCAGATTCAATTTAAAATTTTGTATCTATACATTGGAGGGCAGTGGATTCCAAATACAACTCTCAATTTTGTAATTGAAACTTAAGTTGACTCCAATGTATGTACAGTGGTAATGAATAAATTCATTATTCTTATTAGCGAAATAGATTTCAGGTTTCTAGCACTGAAAGTATTTATGCAGTAGTTCACTCATATGTTTTATAAATCCAGAAGCAAAACTTACCAATTTTCTAACAGCAATATATTGTGAGTTAGATACACTGAATATAAATAATTAATGTTCATATTTTCATGTTGAATTAACATCAACAATGTAATATTAAAACTAGCATTATTGTCAGAGAAAAAAGAAGAATTACATTTAAAATTGAACTTGTGTGTAGTTTGTGTGTAAAATTAAGATCGCATTTATTGCATTTAATTGCATTTATTTTGATTAATAATAAGATATATATTGAACGTATTTCAAACTTAATTAGTATTTTTACTTTTATTTATGTATGTTTGCTTTTAATATTATTATTTAACATAATTTAATATTTTACTTATTAGTACATAGCAAAGTAGTGAAGTTCATAATTCTTCTAGGCCTTTGAAATATTAGCTTTATTTCTTATATCTTTCTAGTGCTGCCCATCTTTCAACAATGTCTAATTGACCTTAGCATGGCTTATAACAAATTTCATTTCGTTTCTTATACACTCAAGGCGAATTAGTTAAAACAGCAATGATTACAAAAGAAATAATGTTTCTTCAATATAAAAATCACACACATTTAAGAAATAAGGAACTCATAGAAGAATACTTGCAACAAGGGTGCCTGATTTTATTAAATCGAATGTTTTAGAGCATTAATGCACACAAATGTAGATAATTCTTGAGTGATAAAATACACAGATGTAATAAAGAACTTGTAAAATCAGTCAATATTTGTCACTCAACAGAAGTCAAATAGCAACATAACAAGTGTTCCAAGCACAATATTTCTGCCCTGTAAAAATTAAATACCTACACAAGTGCAAAAACTGTGATCAAACAAATTATAGACACTAAAATAAATATACAATATCAACTCTGAAATACAATTAATTTTGCCACCATCATCTAACAATTAGTCAAATGAACTGTGAATTGAAGTCTGTTTCCTGTAATTAGGTTAATAACACATTGGTGATGTTTCATGTTATAACCTGATAAAATTGAAACACCACAACACCACAGATGTCTAACCCACTATAGCATATATCAAGAACATCAACAAGCCAGAATACAGCTTCGTCAAGATTTACCAACATACCGCCCTGCGGTGGTAGACATTTTAGAACGCTTATGTTAATTTGGCAACTAGAAATTCAAGGTAATGGAGGATTTATACAGAAATGGCAAAGTATCGACGTTATTTTCATTGCACTATTTTGGTTTGCTGATCGAAAAAAATAGAATATCGAAACGACCAAAGTCGAGCTCTCGTCCTAGGCCTTGTGTATTTTATTTGAATCTGCCGCGCTTGGCCATTCACAGATGTCAACCAATCACGGACCGTAATTTTCTTCTGGTTCCGAATGAAAGTAAGGATGCTAATATAGCAGCCGGGACAAGCTCTAACACTAAGCTCCGACTGGTCTTCGCTCATGTGTGGTTGTGTGATGCATGTGAGTGTAAGTTTCTGTAAGTAAGGGAAGAGGATAGGACAAGGAAGAGGAAGGAAAGATCGCGCGCGGTCCTTAGCCCGTTTGTTAGGGTACTGCACCAACATTTGCCTGGTGTTGATTGGAGAAACCATGGAAAACTACCGATCAGAACAGCCGGCCGCTAGAATTCTCCAGACAGCTGCTAATTCGATATAGTTCTCAGGCCAGTGTCGAAGATCCCGCCAACGTCGGGACTCGAACCTTAGAACCTCCTTTCAGAAGCGTTGTAGTAGTATTAGTTGATGCCCTGGGCCACCTGTGCCGGTATATATCACACCTAGGTAGCCCTAGGCTCATCTCGTTGGCGCACCATTACAATTACGCCAGAGGACCTCCGTGGGTTCATCATGGTGCTTATACTAGCAGGGAACCAGTTTCTCATTAATGCGCACAGACATGTCGTATACACAAATACCGTTCAAGGCAAGGGATTAGACAAGAAAAAACGATGTTTAAGGATAAATTACACAAATATGCAGAGCACGTAGAGGGGTCAAATTTGATCACTTTTTGTTAATGGAAGATAGTGTGGGAAATGTGATATAACCAAATACTATCGAAACAATACAGAACACTCGTCGATTTAACGGGAGACGCTTGAAGCTAGCAAACCTGGAGGCCTGATCTGTCGAAACTGTTGTAATATCAAGCACGAAGAGTATAATTTTGAAAGATTTTTAATTTACTTACTATTATGTTTACTTATGTTTCGCAGAGTGATTCTAAAGTTATTGTACATTTATTGAAATTTGAATTGGTCGCCGATTTTCCTGGTCAAGTTACTAGGTTTGCTAGTGAGCAGTTGTCTCAAGTACGGGGCAGTTGTCTGCAATATGGGACAGGTTCAAAGTGTCCTGTATTGTCTACATGGTATTTGATATAACTAAATTACTCATTGGCAATTGCTCCTCATTGTTATGCAAAGCCGAATGTACAGATGTACGGTAGGTAAGTGAAATTTCCGTGGCTGCTTCAGATTGGAGTCTTCTGAATACCTGTGCATTAGGATATGCCGGATTGTCAGAGCCATATGCCATAGAACTCGCTATGCTGACCACTGTATCTTTGTTGACAAGAAATTATCTACTTTTGCTATTTACACACCCTAAAAGTGCGTATCACACTCACACATACACACCCCCACATAAAATGTATGCAGACCGAGAGACAAACGGCAGGTCAATCCAGATATAATACTTGTAGCCACTTGCCTCATATACAAGCCACTCCGACACCAGGGTATACCAGGAATGACATGATTGTCACAAACGGTGATATAAGAAGAGCGATAAACCCAATCAAATCGCAACACAAGGGCTAAAATCATTCATGCCTGCGCAAGACTCGAAACTTCGACCCCACGCTCCACGTTTCACTTGATTCTACTTTAGTCTTGGGTTGGCAAAAAAATATTATGTACCGTAAGTTACTCCTACAAAACTGTTGTTACAATATTAAAAGTAATTGACAGTAAACTCTCATTAACACGAATTCCAAGGCACTGAAATATCGGAGTCCGTGTAATGAAAATTCGTGTTACCCGAGTATTATAAATGACCGTATTACCGTAATCTCTTTGTCGGGACCAGTTTTGTTCGTGTTACGGTGCAAATTCGTGTTAAGCGATTCCGTGCTAACAGAGTTCACTGTATTACATTTCAATATCAATATAAATAGTACATTTACTGCGGAGTTGCAGTTTTTGTAACAAATGTTACTAATGTTAATGCAATTTAGTAATTAAATATTTTTATTTTTTAAAATTAACACTTTCTATATTACATTTTATAATTAGTAACTAATATAATACTTATAATATTAAGCTCTCAACACGGAGCTTCTACTCTCAATAACTACAGGCAATACCTTTTCTTTATGTACAATAATTAAACTCACTCTTTGTGAATCTGACTCGAAGTTCAAATATGTCCATGATACTTTAAATTGCATTACATAAAGAGTAGAAAAATAAAATAATTCTATATAAAACATTTTCCTTCGCAATCCATTTCACTTCCTTGTTGATCAATAGGGACATAATTAGTCATTCTTCAGTAAACATTTCACGTTCAGATTTTCGTACATTTTGTGTTCCTGATGTCAACGAACGGTACCTAAAGAAGAAAAAATAAATAACAAATTAATAATAAAGGATTATAACTATGAATCTATGGGATGTACGTCTAGTTACTCTGATGGCGATTCTAAAGCAACAGAGGTGAGTCGATTTTGCAAATGAACAATTATGGCAACAATGAATGATATATAAACAATAGCAAGAGCACCAAATCAAGAGAGATCGACCCAATTAAAAATGATTTTCAGAGCTACAATAATATTCAGAACTTGATTGTGATACATTTCATCTGGTTCTGTCTATCAACAAAACGTAAAAACATAAATGCTAAAACACAAACATTGAAAAACCGGTCCTGCGAACTACAATAATTTGAACAACCGGTTCGCACCGAACTAGTGCACACGGTCTGAATGACAATATTGGTTATATAAAGGGAGCGGATTTTGATGACCTAAAATATGGCAAAAAATGATCAATAAAATGCTCTTAAAATTCCCTAAAAACAAAGAAAAATAACACAAAAAAATTTGAATCGAAACCACTTCAGATGAACAACTCAAGCTATTGGATATGTTATTGATGTAATCGAGGCTTTTTCCTTTTATTCAAGTAAACATCAGCTTGGAAACGTGGGGTTTGGACTGTTCTTTAAAAGAAAATCTTTGCGTTTTATCTGTCAATGGGGCAAACAGGCGTCACAGGAACCTTGGATTATATAGTAATCCCAAAGTTTCACATTACTAAACACGAGTATGAGCGAAGAAATCGAATAGGCTACTCAGGAATTCTGTGGTGAACATTTGTTGCATACCATTAAAATATTAAAATCGATGAAATAAGCAAAAAATGCATTAAAATGACTTAAAATGTTAAAAAAAATGACTTATTAGTAGAAATCGACAAAAAAATGCAAAAAAACGTATACAAATGGGTCATTTTGTTTTGTCAATAGATGAAATGAATTCCTCTACTAACCGGCATTGTTCTAAAGAGAAAATAAAAAATTATATTTAATTAAAATCCGCCCCTAGTTATACAGATTGTGTTTAAACAGAAAATGGGTTTGGTCGAAGTGGCTTTGCCAGCTGAAATGACGTGCGAGTGTGGAGCCTCACCTCTTGGCCGCTGGGGTGTCGTGGCCGCGCAGCGCCCGCGCCGCCTCCCTCGCCGCCGCCGCCTCCGCCACCTCCTCCAGCGCGTCCACCCCCACCCCCACCCCCGCCCCCGCTCCTCGCAGCTTGTCCAGCGGCGTCGCCCCACGCTTCAGCAGCAGCTTCGCCATCTGCGCACCAACAGCCACGATTCATTAGTAGGGACTGGATTTGTATGTAATTACATTTTTTTTTTCTACTTTCCGTTCTGAAACTTGTAATCTTGGCGAATCGTCACCCTCCTAACACAATAGCCAATATTCAATTTTTTCGTTACATTTTCTTAAATATATTTAGTAGTGTATTACATAATTTGCTTTTTTCACAAAATATTTTTTCTAACAATTTTCTTCAATTTATTACATATTTTAATAAGAAAAATACTTTTTTTAAATCAGACGTTTTCTGCATTATTGGTGAAGTCTAGATGTGAAAAGTGTCACTCACACAGCGTTTTGTGACCTTTTTCGTTAATTCCCGAGAAAAATTGGCGAGCGCCCACGTGTAATATTTCGATAATAATGTTGTTGGCTGCAGTAATTGTTTGCTGCTTGTAGATATCGCCAGTTTGTGCGATAGATTCTATTGCATCTAGACTGGTTGCTAAACTACGGCCCTGGATAACAATAGATGAAACTTTTACTATTGACGGGAAAGTTGTATGATGAAAAGTGTACATAAAAATGTGCTGTTCAAATGGGTTTAAAACGTTTGTATTAGGACATTTTTATAATTTCATATTGTAGTAATTTTTTAGTTAGCTTTTCAATTACATAGAATATTTTAATAATATACATTACATCCAATTTATATATTTACTACATATTCGTACTGTTTTATTAGATATTTATGTACACATTTTTGACGTTTCTATTTTTCCGGTCTCTATTCATTAATGATTCCGGGCGCGTCAACGGCTCAGATTAGTCCCGTAAGTAGATCATGTTTTATCGCCGGTGTTGGCGGCGATTTCCCCCACTGTGTCGCCCCCATCTCCCACCATCGGGGACAAGATTTAAGCTCCCGACTGGTCTTTCGGCATGTATGGTAATGTGAAGCATGTAAGAGAAGGGTGAAGATAGAACAAGAAAGAGGAAGGAGAGGGCGCGCGCGGCGTCCGTGAGGTGTTTGATAGGGTACTGCTCCCGCATTCCTCTGAATGTTGATTGGAGAAACCAACTGAAAACTACCGATAAGACCAGTCGGCCGCTGGAATTCTTCCTCCAGGCTCCGGCTGAATTAGTCCTAACAATGTAACTTACGTCAAAAATCTTGCCACTTTTGGGACTCGAACCCTAAACCAAACAGAGGCAATGCAGTGACATCAATGGATTCCCTGAGCCATATAACCGGTACCAACAGGCAGGACTTCATTTTTTGCACAGATGGGCTTTTCCGGAAGCGACAAGTGCTCTAGTTATTAGTCCTGTGCGTGTAATGCATGTTATATATGGGAAGGCGGCGCTGTTTCTCGCACGCTGGAACGTGAGATCCGGCGGCAACCTACACATCATCTCCCTTGGTCTCTTTTTTCAGGTATCTCCTTCAACTGCGATGTGATCTGTGTCCACCTGGACTCCCTACGTGTGCCGCAGAATAGTGCTAATGCGTATTTGTGAACTCTCACTGAAAGTTATGGTGAAATGGCTCACTACCGACGTCAGAGAAAGAACACTTGACTAGCGTAGTATACGCTACTAGTTATGTTATGACTAGGGCAGCACAAAAATTGATAAGTCAAGGGCTACGGCGCCGATCGAAGTCAAGACTGGGAACCCACCAGAAGCAAGACTGGGCTCATTCTATTCAGGTATCTAAGGAGAAATGGATGCTATAAAGATTCGAAATTTATCCCATTATTATAGTTATCAATGAGATAAAATTTTGTGCAAATAAGGCAGAAATTGTTTTAAAGGACACTGAATATTTAAACAAGTATATAACAGAAAGTTATCTTCAGTCTAAGATTAAGATATTATCCATATTGGTGATGATATTTTATTTTAGTAAAATACCGATTGGAAAGATACTATAGGAAAAACGCGCATTGATAGAAAGATCGCGCGCTGTCCATGGCCGTTTGCTAGAGTATTGTTTCGTCATTCGCCAGGTGTTGATCGGAGAAACTACGTAAAAGTACCGATCAGAGCAGCCGGCCGCTAGAATTCTCCAGACAGCGACAGAACTTGACCTAGCTATTTACCTAGTGTTGAAAATCCTGCCGCAGGGACTGTGACCTCCCGACCATTGGCCTAGCAGTGCCATCAGTCAATGCCCTGATACGCACGACTTCTTGGCTGTTCGGTGACGCCGCGTCGTTGGCTGAGAAGTCGTACGACGCCAACGACGCATACGCCTCTCAGCCAACAATGCGGCGTCACCCGGACCAAGATGGACCGCGGCCAAGACGTCATGGACTCGAGCCGGGGAAGCTTACGTGTACATCAGTGTTGTCAAGGTCGATGCCACGAGCGGGAGTCCGTGACACAAATGCCACGACGAAATCGCCCCTCCACGCAGTTCATTACCCCGCCACCAGAGACAACGCCATCCCTATTGTAACATGGCGGGGTTACTACTAGTTCCCTTTCTCGACTAGTGGAGCAGAGAAGCTTGGGGATGATATGATGCCACGACGCGTGCCACAGCCACCAGCCGAAGGACTTGCCACCACCGGTGTACACTGATACGCACCTTGGAGTGGCCGCAGTTCTTGGCCATCTGCAGGGCGCGCTGCCCCAGGCGCGCGTCGGCGGCCTCGATGTCGGCGCCGTGGTCCAGCAGCGCCTCCACCACCTTGGTGTGGTTGCTGAACACGGCCCAGTGCAGCGCCGTGCGGCCCTGCTTCCCGGTCGCCTCCGTGTCGGCGCCCGCCTGCGCCAAGCAGTCCGCGTAAGTGATCTCAATTGCACCTTATCTCTTCAGCAGGTGCATACCAGGGTCCAGGTTAATGGGTGGGTTCAACACCGGATTGCAGGATAAATTACGTTGTTATTGAAGGGAAAGTTTTCATATTGAAAAACTAGTAATACACAAGTATTTAGAAATACACTACGCTCATTTTATGCAAATTCAGTTAATTGTTTTCAGTTTTCGGAGTGTGGCAAGAACAAATAAGTTTCGAGCATTTTTATACTGACAGGGACACAAACCGTCATGTCCTAGTTTTGAAGAACTACTTCAACATTCACTTATGGCTCTAATTACTCATATCTTTGTCAACAGGTACTATAATTAATTTTAACGTTATTATGGGCTTGCATATATGTACGAAAACGCTGGAGTTTCACGAAGCGATTATGCATCACGACTGTTTGATTGTTTTGGTGAACATCAGAAAACCGTTTGAAGATGACACTAGTATTGGTGGTTCAGAGATGTAGTAATAAGAGCGCTAAAAGATGAAACAAATTATTACGTAAATAAATATATTGGAAAATACTACTCTGTAGTCGGTCTTTGCCTCTTCGTATTAATATGCCACTGTTAAGTGACGTATTTAGGGCGAATTATAAGGTTATTTTGCTTATTCTGCGGTCGCAGTCGAAGGATTGTTATGTCCATTATTAAACTATTTACTTCAGAACTTTTATGATGTCACCACAGATTTTGTTTTTGCAATGGGAGTAGTTATTAACTTGAGCAAACATATAAACCAAAAACTGAAAATGTGCGTACAATGTCAATAATTCCATTAAGTTAATAAAAAACTAGTGTGTCATGTATTTACTTAGGATTTCTTCCATACACTTGATTAATTGTATGTATTCTTTACTATTTTCATTTTCTACTGGCTGGTACCTGGCGCGTTGCCGCCTCAGATGAAATAATTGAGGAAATATAGCTCTCCCTGTCTCTCTTTCTTTCCGTACTCTCTTTTTCCCTCTCTCTTTTTCTCCTGTCTCTCTTTCCCCCTCTGTATTTTCCCCGTCTCTCTCTTCCCCCTCTGTCTTTTCTCCCTCTCTCAATTTCCCTATTCTCGGTCTCTTTTTCCATCTGTGTCTCTTTTCCTCTTCTGTGTCTCTTTTCCACCTCTGTCTCTCTTTTTCCCATTCGCCATAGCCGAACGTTATCGCTTCCGCGACTACGTGAGTCAGATGTGCGGCAACGCTTAACCATGCCTGTGAGAAAGTAAATAAATCCTCGCAAGCTGATTGCTTCAGAGCAGGTCACATGACGCATCACAGCACGTGGCGAGAGAACTGTCAGAGTCCCTTACAGGCTGCGGGTACTGTAGGTGGATGCATAAGAAAAGCCGCAGATAAACCCTGTGGGCGGGTGGTCACCTTGAGCAGGCGCCGCACGACGGGCGCGAAGCCGCTGCGCGCCGCCAGGTGCAGCGGGGTGTCGCCGTCGTCGTCGACGGGGTCGACGCGCGCGCCGGCCGCCAGCAGCGCCTGGGCGATGGCGTCGCAGCCGCTGAGGGCGGCGCAGTGCAGCGGCTGGCGCCCGCCGCGCCCCGCGGCGCCCGCCTCCGCGCCGCCGCCCAGCAGCAGGCGCGCCACCGCCGCGTGGCCCTCGCGCGCCGCCAGGTGCAGCGCCGAGTTGCCGTCCGCGTCGCGCAGCCCGCAGTCCACCTAAGCACGCGCACCGTCACTACACACCGAAAATGCTTACGTGCTGTTAAATCCACATCCACAATCTTGTAACTCCACTACATGGCGCTGTATAACAAAACCAAATATTTACGTCAAATGCAACCCGCAACACATTCGGTAGGATTTTGAATCTGTATCGTTAAATAACTCCTAAACGATGCATTCTAGGGCCTCAAAAACTAAAATTTTGAGGCCAAAGTCCTCAAAGAAACGTTTCTCACACCGTAATCTACAAGATCTACAAGATAAAATGTTCTTGAACATTCTATTACATTTTTGCTGGCCCGGCGCTTCCCGATATTACCTCACAATGTGCAGAATCTGCAATTAAATGTGAATGAGAAGGCCAGAGAGCGGCAGAGACATACAGGGAGAGGGAGGGAGGGAGAGACAGTGAGAGGGTAATGGGAGGAAAAAGAGGGAGATGAAGGGCACAACGTCTGCCGGGTTTTCCTACTAAGAACATAAATATGTTATAAAAACAGTAAGAAAATGTAATAAATATGTAAAATTGGATATAATATGTATACAAAATACTCTAATTAAAAAGCTAACTAAAAAAATACATAATATGAAATTATTAAAAAAAACTAGCGTACCCGTGCGAGAACTCGCGCATGCAATACCCCAGTCTTTTCCTTATTTTTCCTTTCCTTATTAACCCTGTAATATATATTTTTCTTCAAGATCGTCTTATCCTCCGTCACGCTCTCTGTTACTTTGTGATTACTGCTCTCTGTTACTTAATTGATAACAATATAAAGAAACTATACAAACTATTCTTATTTAACTTTATTATCGAGCAAAGAGGTACACACGTGTAATTCAATCGCATAGAATATCAAGGAATTAGTCATTTCACATAGTTTCAGATTCTACAGCTCTGAACTGGTGTGATAGAATTGAGAAGTGTCATACCAGCAAAAATGTAAAAGAACGGTCAAGAAGTTCTCATCCTGTAGATTACGGTGTGAGGAATGTTTCTTTGAGGGCCCAAAATTGTGGCCATCAAATTTTAGTGTACATCAATCGACTGCAAATACGGCCTTATGCGCATGCACAGATGCAGAAAAGTTACGCAAAATTTGAACTGCGCATGCGCATATGCACTAAAGTGACGAGAAACTCTAATTGCGGAAACGCAGAAGATTGATAGAGATGTCCATTGCTGTACCGCTCCGCCATGGTGGAAAAAGATGGGTGAGATACTGCGGCGAAACAGATTTTTGCTTGTTCTACGCAGCAGCAGTTTGCGTCACGAACCACGTGACAGCAGCACGAGCACTTCTGCATTTCAAAGCCAGACCAGATGCTGCCCGCCATATTGCGTGGTGAGCGAAAAGTGTTGAGAAACACTTAGAAAGGGACATAAAGTGTTGATTTTCAACGGTGGCCAACCAAAATAACACGATGAAATATCTACTTGAAATAACAGATGCCATATTTTGAAAAAAATATAGCAATAGATCACCCATCTCTTTCCATCTTAGTTAAAACTTGTAAATATTAGTTGATATTTGTTAAGTTACTTAGTTAAAACTTGTATTATAATTGTGTTATTAAGTACTTGTGTTATAAAGTAACTTAGTTAAAACTTATAAATATTACACCGCAGCGTGTTCACATTAACAAGCTAAATTCAATTTTTACATTTTTCCTTACACTTGTTTGTATTATTAAATTATCTAGTTGGATACTGTTTTCGCTTATGCATTACATTTAAATTATTTTACTTATTTATTTTGTCCATTCATTAGCATAGTAGATTAGTAGTTTTCCTAGTCATTCATATTCCTTGGGTTTAAAATTACCCCAATATGGCAAAAAGTTATCGTATGTACTAATAAAATATCTAGCGACTGTTAAGATGAGGGAAGGAGGATATAGGCAATGCCTGGGTGCCTCCGACTCTCATCTTTGCCAGGCTGCCGCTTACAGTGTTCCATGTAACTGACTAATTAATAAACAATAATAATAATCATATCTTTCCATCATGACGCTTCGCCATACCAAACCTCCGTAATAACAGCCCATGGGTACTGAGGAGCTACATTGTACCTTGGTGTCGAGCAGCAGCTTGGCGACGTCGGCGTTGCCCTTGCTGGCGGCCCACTGCAGCGGCGTGCGGCCGTCGGGGCCCTTGTGGTCGGCGTCGATGTTGAGGCTGAGCATGAGGCGCACGAGGTCCAGGTGCTCGCGCTTGATGGCCCAGAAGAAGGGCGAGAGGCCCGCGCGGCCCTCCAGGCTGCCGTCGGCGCCCGCGCGCAGCAGCAGCTCCACCAGGCGCTTGTGGCCCTTCTCCATGGCCACGTGCACGGCCGCCTCGCCGCGGCTGTCCACCACGTTCAGGTCCTGCGCACCGCGCACGCTACACGTCGGACGCCAAGTGACTGGCAATCCGTCTAGCCCAGCTACCGCGAAGCAACGTCCACCCCAAATGCCGCGAAGCAACGGGCAATCTATCCACCACACAGACCACGACACAACTGGCAACCCATCTACCCGAACTCTCATGAAGCAACTGGCAAGCCATCCACCTCACCTGCCAAGAAGCAAATGGCAACCCGTTCACCCCAACTGCCACGAAGCAACTGCCCGTCCCTCTACCTTACCTGCCACGAAGCAACTGCCAACCCATTCACCTCACCTGCCACGAAGTAACTGCCAACCCATCCACTCTAACTGCCCCGAAGCAACTAGCAACCCATCCACCCCCAATTTCCACGAAGCAACAGGTAACCCATTCACCTCACCTTCCGCGAAGTAACTGGCAACTCATCCACTCCAACGGCCATGAAGCAACTGGCAACCTATCCACCCCAACTGCCACGGAGCAACTGGTAATCCATCCACTTCACCTGTCACAAAAAAACTGGCAACCCATCCATCTCATCTGCCACGAAGCAATTGGCAACCCATCCACCCCCGCCACAAAGTAACCGACAACCCAACCACCCCACCTGCCATAATCAACTGGAAACCTGTCCATCTCACCTAACACAAATCATCTGGAGACTCATTCACCCCACCAGCCACCACGCAACTGCCAACCTTCCACCGTTCCCATATGCCATACGTATACCCTTTTGCGTTCACAGCAAAAATGAAACAAATGTAAGAAAAAGAAAAGTTGATAACTTCGTAGAATGTAACAGCACCTGCTCGGCGCCGGTCTGCAGGATGAGCTCCATGGCCTTGACCTGGCCGTGTTCCGCCGCTACATGCAGCGCCGTGCGGCCATCTCTGGCCACGGCGCGGATGTCCGCCCCTCGCTCCACCAGCAGCTTCACCAACGCCACGTCGCCCTGCTCCACCGCCAGGTGCAGCGGCGTCTGCCCCTGCGTACACACACACTCCCCTTCACCTTCACTCCGCTTGAGGTAGACTCAGATTAAATCGGAGTGTTCCTTCACGGTTATATAGTGGCGCCCCAAGGCTACGAGCTGGACGAATAGGAGGATACTGTCATCCAATCGGGAGCTCCGTTCTATTTAAAGTTCAGGTAATGGCGCTAGCGATTGGATGTCTGTCTCCATCTTCCAGCTCGTGACGTTGTAGCGCCACTGTAATTAAATCAAAGTATAGTCCAGAGTCATTGCCACTGACGCTGCGGCGATGTCACACGGCGGAAGGTGGTGAGGTGGGGGTGTTGCGATGGATGATGGAGGCGAGGCGATGGTGTGGTTGGGGTGGGGTGGGGTGGATGGTGGGGTGGGTGCTGGTGATGTAGGTGGGGTGATGGTGGGGACATTGTAGAGTGGGGTTTGTAGTGGAGGTGTTGGGATGGATGATGGCGGTGAGGTGGTTGGTGGGGATGAGGTGGATGGTGACGGAGGGGTGGGTGATGAGGGTAGAAGTGAGTGAGTGGTGTGGTGGGGATGAAGTTTGTAGTGGGGAGGAAGTTTGTAGTGGGAAGGTGTATGGTGGTGGTGGTGGTGGTGGTGGTGGTGGTGGTAGTGGGGTGAATGGTGAGGGTGTGAGTTGGGTGGGATGAGATGCGGTGTGAATGGTGTGTGTAATGGGTGTGGGGTAGTTGTGGGAGTGAGTGAGGTGGGTGTGGGTGGGGGCTGGGAGTAGGGGTGGGGCGGGTGATGGGGGTGGGTGGTGGGGTGGACGGTGGGAGAGGTGGTGTGGGATGGTGGTTGTGTGGGATGGGTGGTGGGGGTGGATGGTGGGGTGGGGGTGAGTGGGTGGGGTGGGTGGGGTGGCTGTGACTGAGTGGAGTGGGGATGAGATATGTGTAGCGGGGGTGGGGTAGGTGTGAGAGTGAGTGAGGTGTGTGGTGGGGGTGGGGATGGCGGTACCTGTGGGGTGCGCACGGCCGCGTCGGCGCCCTCGTCCAGCAGCAGGCGCGCGGCGTCGGCACCGCCCCCGGCCGCCGCCCAGTGCAGCGCCGCCCACCCGCCGCCGTCGCGCGTGTTCGTCTTGGGCCGCGGGCGCAGGTGCTCTCCCAGCACGCCCGTGTTGCCCGCCGCCGCCGCCAGGTGCAGCACTGACGTCGGATTGTGCTGCGACTTCGGCACGTTCAGCACCTGCGCGCGCAACGTTCGCACCAAACATAAAGCACCAATGTACCCAGTGCAATTAGCGAGGAGGGTGGAGATGGAGGAATGGAACGACATAGTTTGTAGAGCGTTAGCACTGTTTCATCGTTTTGGCAGCAATTGTCTCTAAAGACAAGACTCGTCTGATTCAACTGTTGGGCGATAACATGAGTGTCATTCCATTTCGTTCACATTCACCATTCATGTTCCTTGTAAGGTATGTGTAAGACAACTGATTGATAAATTGTCAGGAATGCAATGTTTGACTTCATAGCCCAGTGGGTTACAGCAACTGTTAAGAGAACAAGAACCCAGGCTAGGATTCCATTGGGATCAAACTTTTTGGGCACTTAGTTTCAACCAATGTTTAGTATAACCCATATGTTATAGCATTATTCAATTTAAAATAAGAGTTTTTATGCCAAAAAATTCGACGTTTTTCGGCGCAAGATTACATAATTTTATCTTTTACGAAGTACTTTGTAAGGCGAGAAAGTAAAAATATAATCAAGAACTCATTCGTTTATTATGAATTTCCTCTTGATTCAGTGTAGTCGGGGGAAACTTCAAACTTTACTTGGTGTTACTCAAGGATCATCTTCCAATGTCACATTCCTAACCAGATGATAGTGACGAATGAACTCAGAAAGTGCACTTGGTTATAAAAGTCAATAATAGTGAAGTGACGAATTCGCATTGATTTGAAATTGTGGGGCGCCATTGCCCTCCACGTCACCGTCACAAGAAATTCAAACTTATAAATCCAGCAGCAACTAAGCCTGCTCTCTGTTTTGGCAACTCAGCAATATTAATTACCAAAATAATACCACGTAAATGACCATGATATTTATAAAACACGAGGGTAAATAAAAAGTACCAAAACACTACACTTTTTGGCATCAAACTGAACAAAAAAGTATTTAAGTGAATACGCACTGAATGTATTTTAAATTATGGTTAAACGGTTGAAGATGTGAATGAAAAAAGAAAAGATGGAAATCAAAATGGAATGAAGTTCAAGTTACTTGGAAACGATTGCTGTAGAATGCATAAAACATGAATTTCGATTATTCTATATTCTAACCCGATTGAATATGAAAATAATGCAATGTACATAGAAAATGTAATGTAAGCAATGTAAGAAAAAACAAAGAGGGCTTTAATAGACATATCGCCGGTACATAAGAAAAGTGACCAACATAAAAATCATAGATTTTTACTTTCCTGTATACGTACGTATACCCCGAGTGATATAGAGAATGTTATGTAATGCTGCGCGAAAAAATGGCCAATTTTCGGCGGAAAAAAATTAATTGCCGGGCCGTGAAAACGAAAAAGTCGATAAAACCAGTTGCTAAATTAAGGGGAAAAAATCCCCTAACACGTGGTGTAGCCAGAAACCCTGTTTTCTAGGTCCTTGATACCGAAAACCCAATTGAAAGGAAAACGTCCGTCTGTCTGCCGTTCGTCTGTCCGTCTGTGAACACTGCTAGTGCCTAAAACATACATACGATTTCTTCCAAAATGGATATTCCCTGGTCGATCTGGTTTTAGTCAAAGCTTTGAGATTTTGAAAAAAATTCTTCAAAGTTTGGGGGTACTTTATATGAAGTCCCCGGGAATTTTCAAAATTTTCTCAAAAATGGCTCCAAATTTTTTCTTTACATTTCTTGTATGAATAGAGTAAAATACACTTATTAACATGACATAGGTCCGATTTCACGGATAACTCTAAATTTTTGAAAATTGTGAAAGTTTGAATTTTTTTCGGCGTCTTTCTCCAGCTACAAAATTGAAGATAGAGAATTTTTCTTCAAATAAAATTTGTTCTGCATATTGAGTTCTTTCATAAAGGTTACGCACATTTTTTGAAAATTTTAGTACTTTTCGCACAAAATTGCGTGCAATATGTGCAACTTTAAAAAATTACAAAAACTAGATTTTCTCAAAAACGGCTCCAAAGTTTTGTTTAAACTTTTGGTAGGGATAGTGGTAAATTTACTCTATCAGATGACACAAAAGCCATATTGGTTTATCAGTTAGTGTTTTCAAAAATTACAAAAATGTAAATGTTTTTACTTGTCTCTCACGTCGTTCATATTTACACTATCGGCGATTTTTTTACATTATTATATTTACGAGTATGTATGCTTTAAATAATGTCAAGTAAAGTTTCTGGAAAACAACCGTTTTCTGTGAAAAGTAGCTCAAAATTTCGCATTTTCAGAAACGCTCAAACGCCATTTTCTCATATATGGCTGCAAATTTTTTCTTGAAACTTTTGTAACAGATAGTGTTAATTACACTCTTTAGTATAGCGTAAAGTTTATTTTGAGTTATTTTTTCGTTTTTTCAAAACTTACATAATTGTAATTTTTTTGAAAAATCTCTCACATCTTTAATATGCGCATTACCAGCAATTTGAGAAAATTATTATATTTGTGAGTGTATGTGCTTCAAATAACTTCAAATAAAGTATTTTGAAAACTCAAACATTTTCCGTGAAAATGAGCTTCAAATTTCGCATTTTTAGTAGAGCTAAAACGCAATTTTCTGTAAGACGGCGCATAATTTTTAACAGAAAATTGCTACTTAGGACTAGGTTTTTGTGTTCTTTAATATTCTAAAATTAATATATCCGTTCTATCAATAGGAAACCGAAAAATTAAGAAAAGACAAAAAAATGTATTTTTCGCGGTGATCGATGGTAGCTGGCAGGAAAGAGTATGTGGCAATTCCGAATAGCTAGCGAAGACCCAAGGAAATAGAAAACTAATAAAACTAATAAAGTCTGTGTCGTTCTGTAGCACCACTAGTTAATCACGTGAAGAAATATATTTCGAAAGTAATCTACTTTTAGCAGTAAACTCTTTTTAAACATAGTTCACATGACAGCCGTTAAATGGGACACTTGTTTTAGAAATATTCATTTCATCGCTTCACACGTATCACGTGAAAAGCAACGTAATTTTTGAAGAAGCAATAAATGGAAAGTTATGAAGAGGTTTGATTTGAATAATAAAGGGTTGAAACCACTTATTATAGATTTTAACATAAGGTTTTTTAACAGTCAAAAGGCTTATGTCATATGTTCATTACCCGGAAGAAAAACCCGTGGAAAAATTAGTGAAAAGGTGTTAAGTTTTTTAAAAGTATTTATTAATTCTTGTTCGACAACAATTTAGTTTTCAAGGGTATGAGCAATTACAATAACTTGAGGGAGTGTGAGTAGAAACTTAACTTGTGGTGATACAGAATGACACAGACTTTCCCGTATTGGTTTTCTATTTCCTTTGGTCTCGGCTAGCTATTCGAACTTGACATATACTCTTGTCAGCTGCTATTTATCGCCACCCAAAGTACAATTTTTTGACATTTTCCTAATTTTTCGGTTTTCTAATAGTAGAACGGAAATATTATTTTAAGAATATTAAAGAACAGTAAAACCTTCTCCTAATGGTAATATTCTTTGAAAAAGGTTGTGCCGTTTTTAAGAAAATGGCGTATAAGCGCTACTGTAAATACGAAAATTGAAGTTCTTTAATTTCGAAAATTGAAGTTTTTTGTAATTTCGAAAAACTTAATTAGAAGTCATTAGAAGCACATTAACTCACAAATACAATAGTGTTTACAAATTTCTGTAAATGTGCATATTAACAGTGTGAGAGATCTTTTAAAAAAATACAGAATTGTAATTTTTGAAAAAACAAAAAAATACCCCAAAATGAACTTCACGTCATACTAAAGAGAGTAATTAGCACTATCCGTTTGAAAAGTTTGAAGAAAAAATTTGGAGCCATTTTTTGAAAAAAAATTGAAAATGTTTGGGGGGCTTTATGTAAATTAACCCCAAATTCTGATGAAAGTTTTTCAAAATCGCGGCGCCTCGAGTGGAACCAGATCGATCGGGGAATATTAATTTTGGAAGAAATCGTACTTATGGTTTAGGCGCTAGTGTTGTTCACAGACACCGGACGGACGTTTTGCTTTTAATTGTTTTTTTGGTGACAAGAAGCTACAAAAAAGGGATTCTGGCTACACCACATGCTAGATTTTTATTAATTTATCAGCTGGTTTTATCCACTTTCTATACCAGGGTTCTGTAATAAAAGTTTTTCTGTCGAAAATCTGCCATTTTTTCACGCAGCATTACATAACTTTCCCTATAATATGCATATAACTCCGTATATACGTACGTATACGGGAAAGTAAAAAGTAACCTCTAAACATGCTACTGACTGTAGAAGTAGTATTTTAGTTTAATTTTTGAGGGCCATAATGTTCAAAACTATTCAACAGTTTAGGCGCTATAGTTGTTCACAGACTGATGCACAGACGGACAGACGAACGTTTTGAAAATAACCACTTTTTCGGTATCAGAGGACCCCAAAACGTGTATTTCCGTTAAAATCTCGAAATCGATTTTCCACCGCATTATATAACTTTCCCTACACTACGTATATTACTCCATATAAACGTACGCATACGGGAAAGTAATAAGGAAATATAAAAGTTCAAAAACATTCAACAAAAATATTTCGGACAGTCAAATTTATAATAACAGTTTACATTAAAAACTTATTTTTGTGGCTACGTTTCGAAGGCTGATGCACCTTCATCTTCAGGCCAATACACATATATTTGAATAACTAAAATTATAAAAGAGTACACATTAGAAATAGTTAAAATGGAGAACAAAAAGGAAATCAACCTGTACATATTTTATGAG
This sequence comes from Acheta domesticus, assembly GCA_031308135.1. Lineage (NCBI taxonomy): Eukaryota > Metazoa > Arthropoda > Insecta > Orthoptera > Gryllidae > Acheta > Acheta domesticus. Next base: position 160,180,739 of record JAHLJT010009419.1, read on the forward strand.
AAATAACAAGATATAGTGCAAAATAGTATTACAGAAAACAAGAATTGTACTCACACTAGAAAGAATTTTACCATACTTTTCGGACTGTATTGTAAAGACGTAGGCAATAAGGTGAGTATCAAACAAGATTATTGATGTAGAAATATGATTTCAAAACTTAAATAACTTGATGTTGATTTTTTTTTAATTTATGACGAACGTTGTTACACGTTCATGCGAAAAGGATGAAACCTTGATAAATACAAATTTTAACGATTTTATATAAAGAAATAAATGACGCTATCAAAAAAGAGACTGATATTCTTAACCAAATTTTAGAACTACTGATTATGATAGTAAATATTAAAAATTATACAAAGTATGACATGTCAAATTATACATTTTTACCCGTTTTGGCATTTTAAGGAATAAAAATTAAAACTAAAACAAGGAAGTACACAGCACAAAAGGCAAACAGACTCTCCTTGAATGATAACTCATTGTAATGTTAATACGAAACTATGCAAAGATAAAACTCAAAATATATGAGGTACAAGAGTGACATGATGGCTCAATCCTTAGAACGGCCGCTCCTGCTTCTAAGGTAGCATGGACACAAGTGCTTCCGAAGCCTGGGGGTTGTGGGAAGGGTAGGAGTAGGAGAGGGTGGTGGGGGAATTGGAGGGGGAACGTCATTAGAAAGGGGGGTCGCACGACTTCTAAGGGAGTTCGGGACAGTATGTTGATGAAGGGGAAAAACGATATCTTGAGCAGAGGTACGTGCATCATTACAATTATCATCGAAGTTATGTTGTGATATTTGTGTTGTGATATTGACTTTATCATCAAGAATGAAATCTCGAAGAGATTGACTACCACAAGGGCTGTTGAGTTTGGACTTTTATTGGTTGAGATTGAACAAGATAGAGTCGTAACATTTTGCAAACTGGTTGCACTCTAAATTGGTGTTCATAGAAGGATTGACTTTTATAAAAAGCGACTCTAAAACAAGTCTCGAACTCCAATTTTTTTCAATACCCAAAACAAATGGACAAAGGAAATTGATCTGATGGTTGTACCTAATTCTATGGGTGGTCAATGAATTTTGTTTTTCCAGAGGCAATCTTATATTATTCATATGTTCCTTCTCCCAGTTTTCTCTCTTTCAGCTCTGTCTCCCAGTTTTCTGCCAGTCTGTCCTATGTATACCAAATCGCAATCTAGACATTGTATACAATATATAGAATTGACAGTTTCTAATTTTGGAATAGGATCTTTTACATGACGTATAAAGTTAGATTTGTTGATTATGTTATTCACAAGAGTTACGTCTAGTAATCTTTTATGACAAATTTTATTAATATCCTTATTGATGCTAAGAACATACGGGATGGTGAGAAATATTTTTTTTTAAAAATCATGAGCTTCAGATGGATTGTTTGCTTGACAACACTCAACCAAGGACAAACGTTAGATTTGTTTCAATTTTTGATTTACTACCCTCCCGAAAAAAAGCAACCGGATACGAATTTCTTAACAACAAAAATACCTTTTCCAAATTTACCGCGTAAAAGACAGGATCCGAAATATGAAAAACCCTCTGGACAAAATTCTTGATAACGGCTATTTTGATATTTACCGGATGGGAAGAATAAAAATTCAATGGTATCCCAGCAAAGGGCGGTTTTGTGTACCAATTTGTGATGCAAAAATACGGATATCTATAAATTGTAAAATCAAGGAAATTCATTGTGTAATCTTGTTCAGTCTCCATTGTAAATTTCAAACTGGGATGGTATGAATTAAACGCATTGAAGCACTCATGGATTTTATCTTGGTGAAGGACAATAAGTGTGTCATCTACGTAACGAGTGTAGAATTTTACATCCAACTTACAAACTTTTTGAACTTTTAAATTAAATCTATGTGACAGCCTTACAAAAGTATTTCAAGATAATAAGGAAATAATTCGACATTCAAATATATTCCTGTCACTAAGCAAAGATGTTTATAAAAACATAAACATCGAATATAGCAAATAGTGAAGAATACATACATAATACGATTCTCGGTTATTTGATAGAAAAATCTGGCAATCATATTTTCGTCAGAAGTCACTATTCACCGCCTCGCGCTGCTTCAGCTTGCTCGTGTAACCCCATTTCTGGATTCTAAGGGGAAATGAGTTCGGAGGCGGGGGAAGTTGCTCGTGCCCGCAGGAGCGCGGGCTCCCGAGACGGGCAAGTAGCTCGTACGGGCGCGGTTTGACGTGCCTGGTTTAAATGAAAGTATTTTACCCGTGTGGCGAAGTGGTGCTGGCGTGGCGGGTAGCTGCGCACTCGCGCTTCCGCCCCACCTTCAGTGAAACGCAATACTAAATGGTAGCCTTCACACTAGGCCACTGCGATGTGCCGCTGAGTTTTGTTGACTGCCATGTATCCTCACACATCCTTCCTTTCTCACGCTCAGTTGCGTCGATAGGTAATGGTGTAAAATCCCCCGTGCAATGTTTAAAAAGTCGTGTTTAACATGTTTTATTAACATCGATGTTTAAATTTCGAATGTCGATGGTTACAAATATCGATGTTCTGTTAACGATCAGTAGGGGGCGAATTTTAATGAAATGTCGTTTTTTCTTTTCCCTTTAGAAGAATACCTTTCAGTAAAGACATTAATTTTGTAATGACAAAACAATGACTCATTTTATACGGGATTTTGTTTTTTGCATTTGTCGTCGATTTCGACTAAGAAGTCATTTTTTATCTTTTTCCGTCAGTTTTAAAACATCTTCGCAGGTTTCATAGACTTTCATATCATTTCGATGATACTTGCTACAAATAATATTTACAAGATGCAACAAATGTTCTACACAGAATTGCTCAGTAACTTATCGATTTCTTCGCTCAGAAATTGTAATATCACCTGTTGTAAAAATGTAAACTAAGGTTCCTGTGACGCCCATGAGCGCCATTGTCGGTTTCGGCGATTTCGGTATAATTAAACACAGAGATTTATTGATAAAGGTCAGTCGAAATCAAAAATTTGCAAGCTGACTTCACTTCAACGAAAGGAAGAAGCCTTGATTACTCTCAGCAACAAATCCAACAGCTTGAGTTGTTCATTTGAATTGGTTTTGATCAAATTTTTGCCATTTTTCTTCGTTTTGAGGACAGTTGAAAAACATTTTAAGAGCATTTTATTGATAATTTTTGTCGATGTTTTAGATCATCAAAATCCGCCCCCAATTGATGACGCATCTCTACTTTCCAGTGGCGCTGCCGCGACGCTACTTCCCAGTGACGCGTGGCTCCGTGCGAATGCGACTGTTATCCGCCTCCTCAAGCGCGTGCGCCAAAGTGCCCGAGCGGTACGCCAAAGTGCTCGGGCACGTACGCCAAATAGCTGAAGCATGTGCGCCAAAGCGCCCAGAGGAACGCCAAAGTCCTCGGGTACCGTGCGCCAAAGCGCTGGAGAACGTGCGCCAAATCGCCCGAGTGGAACGTCAAAGCCCTCGAGCGCGTAAGGCAAAGAGTCCGAAAGCGTACGCCAAGACGCCCGATCACTTACCGGCCAGTCGACCTCGTAGCGCGCGACGAGGCTGCGCGTCTTGTTTGGCAGCAGGCGCTGCACGCGGCGGCTGCCGGAGACGTCCGCGTCGAGCTGCGCGCCGCGCGCCACCAGCACGGCGGCGCACTCCCAGCTGCGCGCGCGCACGGCGTAGTAGAGCGGCGCGCGGCCCAGCAGGTTGTCCTTGACGTCCAGCGCCGCGCCGGCCGCCACCAGGCGCGCCACCATCTCCGGGCGGTGGCTCTGCGCGGCCAGATGCAGCGCCGTGCGGCCCGCGCGGTCCACCGCCTCCAGCCCCTGCGCACCCACCACAACGCACTCATTCCTGATTTCTTTTTAAAGGTCGCATCAACTACTATGTCATTAGCGACCACTATTGGATGTAACGTTATGGTATGAGAATGAAACGACATGGTGAAGATATGGGGTGAAAGAACAAACACATACCATCATGCCCGAGGCGGGACTGGAACCCGCGACCCCACAGTTCAAGAGCACTACGGCACTACTCTCTTAGCTGTAGTCTGCGCGAAATCGATTTTACAATAGAATATCACGAAAAACAACGTCCCCCCTGGAAGCCACATTTGACGAGCAAGGAGTACTGAGTGTGGATTCGTAGGCTTTCGCGACCGGAGTCATTCGATTCTTGGCTGTACGAGATGAGCCGCGTCTCAGTCGATCGAGCTGACGATTCGTCCATCATGTTAACGGAGAGGAAAATTCCCGAATTCCAATCATAAAGAGATAGACATTCTTTACGTAAGCTTTCAGAACCGAGAATCTGTAAAGACGGTCTCGTCATACCCACGAACAAATTACCTCACGGTCTATCGACCTCGGTATGTGAAAAGGAGTTCGTCAGAGCTATACAGTTCCAGTATAGCTCGGAAGATGGCCACAAATTGATGGTCGAAACGTCAGCTTGATCGACTGAGACGCGGCTCACCCCGGACAGCCAAGAATCAAATGACTCTGGTCGCGAAAGCCTACAAATTCAAATTCAGTGTTCCTTGCTCGTCAAATGTGGCTTTCAGAGTTAAGAATGGACGTTGTTTTTCGTAACACTCTACTGTTAAATCGACTTTGCTCAATCAGAGAAACGAAACCCCATTTTTAATCGTTGGTGTCCGTTGACGATTTAACAGTCCAGCATCAGTTAAGAACAATCGAGACAAATGAGTTGTGTCTAAAAAAACGCTTATTCCATGAAATAGTACTTGTTGATATGATTGGTTTATATCATGTTTTTTCTTGTATGAAGATGGCAATACATAAAGTATTAAATGACACACGACCAAAACCAGAAATTGCAGTCTTGGTTGATTATAAATCTTGGCTATCGCTGCAGATTTAAAACTTCAAGCGCACCTCTTATTTCTTGTTTTCCGATCAAATGACAATAACTATTTCAGACGTTTATATTTCAGGGAATATCCTTTTAGAGCAATCTAACGAGAACGAAGGTCGCACCTCTGAACAGATATCTTGATAACAGACGTGTCTTGATCGGCTTTATTTAATTTCTCAAGAACACAATCATCGAAATACTTTTGGTTAGTTGAAAATATAAAGTAATTAAAAGAAATATAAATAGTCGGTATATCGTATTTACTGTCTTTTCAGAAGTTAAATAGTTATAGATAACAATTGTAGCTAATATTGACAGGTTTTGTACAGTTTAAATTACGGTGAGTTTTTACAGTATAGTTGTAAATCCGGTGTAAAAACAAAGAGCGTAATTTTTAATTAATAAATGATGATTATTTTTAACTCATATATCGTAGAAAGATAGTCCAGCTTATACATTATATTTTATTGAAAAACGATGTAGTGTAGAAAATAGTGAGTTATGTTAATTTTTTGACTTTTTTAAGATCTTAGAAGCGTTAGTCAGTTGTAGAAGGTGAATGGTGCCTGAGCTTCTAATAATCCACTACACATCGGAGTAGATACACACATCAATCGTTCTCTCTCTTCAGGTAATGAATAGATAAAACATGTGAGAACAAATTTTTAAAGATTGTGATCAAAAGGCTGGCACCCTTGAAAAATATTTCATGAACAGCCACAAATAAAAAATATAAACATTTACCCGCGGTAACACTAATTGAAATAACTCAGAATATATTAGCAACCTTCAATTACCATAGCACTTTAAGTTTCTCCTGCATGATATTCTCACCTGCTCTTTAATCCAAGCTTCATTTTTCATGAGGATAGTGCGATCCAGGACGCTCTTGTGGAGTGGAAGTCCAGCCGTCATGAACCTGTCGAAGACTGTCCTCAGCTCCTCCATCCCCTCCGAGAAGTACACCCGCACGATTCGCTCGTGCCGCTCTTCCCAGTTCTCTGAGAGCCAGTACCCTGCGCAAATGCAGAACCAATGGAAACATTTGGTTTTGGGCAGTAATTCATGACAATCAGAACGAAGTCTTGGCAGCTCGATACACTGCGGATTCCTAAACGACAAAACAAAACTAATTTTACGAACTGAACAAAACGAAACTAATTTTACAGCACTGTATTTTACGTACATTCATAACTCTCATTTCTACCAAATCATTACAACAGAATAATATAAAATATCCCAATAAATCCCGTTAAATTACACAATGCAGTGAACATTAACTTGCTATGCGACTCCTGGCAAGAGACTCTGTGCCATCGAGGAAATGTAGCACTAGATATTCATACGCCATATGACGCATTTGAACTTGTGGAACACTAAGGAATTTGCTCAAATTTTATCTATCTAGCACCAACACAATTGCCATTGACGGGGCAGGATTATTAGCTTGAAATAACATTACAAAATATAGCGAAGTATGCAGAGCTCTCAGGACACATTCTACTGCCTTCGACCGTCGTAGAAAACTAGTGATGTTGAAACAGTGCGTACTTTCTCCCCCGCATTATGTTTGTGTCGTCCTTTCACCCCTCATTATCCTTATCAATTTTTCTTCCATACCCCCAGGGCTCACAACCCAGGGGATGAAAATCGGATCCAGCTAAATGCTGATCCCTTCAAAAATTACATGCACATGCTACCGAAATAATGTTAATGATCCCCGGTAAGTGCAGGATGCCTGCACGCGTTGTCCAAGACGGTGACGTCTGCTCACGGCACACCGATTATTCTTTGCTTGTTTTTTAGACTAATTTATTATTTTATGTTTCCGGGCGTGTCAACTGCTATATTAATTATTCCTGTAAGAGTAGTGAATGTTTTATCGCGGAAGGTGGCGGTGACTTTCCCCCGCTAGATGCGAGATCCGACACCCACCTACACGTTGACTTGCGGGGTTTTCTCCAACCACGTATTTTCCACCTGCGAGACACCGCCGCAGCTGGGACAAGCTTGAATCTCCCGATAAGTGTGGTAGGGTAGTGCATGTAAGTGTGAGTAAGTAAGGGGTGAAGATAATAGAATGATAAGAAGAAAAATTATTCTCAAATGTCCGTGGCACTTCTGGAAGGGTACTGCTCCCGCATTTGTCTGGTATTGATCGGAGAAACTACCGATCAGAGCAGACAGCCGCTAGAATTCTCCACACAACGGTCTAGCTATTTTGCTAGTGTCGAAAATCCTTCCAGCGTCGGAACTCTAATCCTAGGACAGCCCGGTCAGAGACTCAGCAGTGAAATCAAATAAAATAAGAAAATTGAAATAAAATAAAATAAAGTGAGGAGGTGTACCTGCGACATTATTTGGGAATAACTTTAACAAGCTCAGAGCAAAGGTAGAAAGAAATCAAAGAGCAAATAATGAAGGGTAATAGGATCGCTGGCTGTCTCAACTACTCAATATGGTAGTTAACATCTAAACATCTAAACACATAAACATCTAAAACAGGCCTCAAAGGTTAGAATATATAAATCAATAATTAGACCAATACTAACATATGCAGCAGAAACAAGAAGCGAAACAATACGTACCCAACAACAACTTGAGGTCGCTGAAATGAGAGTTCTGAGGAAAATTACAAATCACACTCTACTGGATAAAGAAAGAAACAGAAACATTAGGGAAGTGTGTAAAATTAAGTCAATTACAGAATGGGTAGCAGACCGAAGAAAGGAATGGAACGATCATATTCAGAGAATGGAGGAGAAAAGAATCGTGAGGATTGCTAGAGACGAAAGGCCGAGGGGAAGAAGAGAAGTTGGTAGACCAAGGAGAAGATGGAAAGACTCGTTATAATTCTTGGAAAGGAACAAGTCTTAGACTTTTTAAGAAGATGAAGAAGAAGAAGAAGTGTACCTGCGAGGTACTCCGCGACGACGTGGTGCTCGAAGCGCGCGTGGTCGCCCTGCGGGCGCACGAGGCGCGCCGAGGCGTCGCCCACCGCCGCCACCTCCTCGCAGAAGGCGCGCACGCGCTCGCGCCGCCCGTCGATGGACAGCTTCTCCAGCTGGCGCGGCTTCAGCACCTCGGCCAGCGCGCACAGGCAGTGCCCGTCCATCCACTCTGGACGCACCTGCGCGCGAAGCCGCGCACGCACGCGCGCACGTGAGACAGGACGAAGACTAAGGTCATTACGATCATTTACGCGGCCACTGTGATCATTAAGGCCATTGTGGTCCATATGGCCATTGTGGTCGTTATGGACATTGTGGTCATTATGGACATTATAGTCATTATGGACATTATGGTCATTATTGTCATTATGGTCATTATGGACATTGTGGTAATTATGGACATTATGGTCATTATGGACATCGTGGTCATTATGTCCATTGTGGTCATTATGGACATTGTGGCCATTATGGACATTATGGTAATTATGGGCACAGTGGTCATGATGGCCATTCCCGTGGTATTATGTTCATTCGGTCATTGTGGTCATTATAGTCATTCACATGGTCATTGTGGTCATTAGAGATATTTATTCACCGTGCTCAAATGTACCTAGTTTCACTAATATTGACCAGCTTTATAGAATTACACAGGTCAACAATGAAAAATTATCAGAAATAAAACTATGTGTAATATACTAAGTCTCGCGCCCTGATTCCAAATATATACTTACAATTTCTCCACTACGTATCATTTTTGTGATAAGATGGTTTTAACATTGGGAATGTGCGAATTATCCCTCCAAATAAGGACTTACTAGTAAACAATAAAAAATCATTAGAAAAGAAAATATTTTATATTTACTGGGTCACGCCCTGATTCCAAATATGTGCGTAGATTTTCTCTAACATGAATAGTTGTTGTGATACGGCGGTTTTCATCCGGTGACTGTGCCAATCCCCAACAGCAAAGCTGTTCCTTCAGGAAATGCTGTTGCTGGGGATTAAATGAATTCTTGTTGTCACTAGTGTATCGCAAAACAGATAAAGAAGAGAGAAACAGAAGAGTTTAAGAGCCAGGAAAAGGTGAGCATTGTGCCTGGTGTTCTCAATGTTCCTCTCGCTGGTCCCAACATGATGTGGCTCCCTCTTCTTCATACAATTCTTGGATTAATTGAAGGATGTTTTACAAAAACAACCTTAGTCCAAAAGGTGAGATTTCGAGTTACTAAAACAGTTGCTAGAGCTTAAGAGCCGCCATTTACTGACTGTGTTGTTGTGAACAAAATCAGTCCCTTATTAGCTCCGAAAGTTTGAATGATTTTGATAATAGAACCATACTCCAGAGTCTTTTTTGGAAAAAGAACCATAGTCCTTTAGATCTACGTTTTATCTGTGATGAATTCTCAAGCATAACTTATCTCAATCTGCAACGGGTGATAATGTTTGTTTTGTGAATGTGGTTAAGAAATTCTACGTCAGATGTAGAAAGAACAGAGTGGAATAGACGTAAAGTAAAGAAAGAGAGAAGAGGATGTAAGAGAAGCTTGAAGGAGAAGCACGTTTCAATCACAAAGGAAGTTTCAGAATTTGTTTTAATGTTTACAGACACTTGCCAACAGGGATATCTATCTAAACGTCAATAGTGGCAGATGCGGATGTGGAAAAGGAAAACACTTATAATGATGACTATATATTATATATTATATTGAGACTAAATGATCAAAACAATATCCAATCATTTTTTCATTTTCTTAAATCTGTCTTTAAGTTACGGTCATTTGCTCCATTTGAATGAATTTGCTGTATCTGAAACTAAATTGAATAACTAAACTGACGAAAAGATAACTGATACTAATTTGAATGTGAATAGGGTGAATATATAAGCATTTAAAATATTTATCAAAGAAAATAATAAATTAATATTTAACTTTTTTATGTTTTTTGTGTTTTTTATAATTTTTCTATTTTTGAGTAATTGTATTGATTTGACCATTTCATTGATTAATGATTTCATAACTGTATACTAGCGTACAATTAAGTTTCCATAATAGAATGCTATTAAAAGTCATGGTTTTTGAAAACTCATTGTAACACATGACCTCTGAACATGTAATGTAAATACACTGAAAGTTTTGTTAGTTTTATGTTGTTTTTTTGTAATTAATGTGATTTTGTAATTTCTGTTTTTGTAATTTCTGTATTGATCTGTTTCATTGATTAATGATGTACATAATTGTATAATGGCGTATAATTAAGGTTAAAGCCAATAAAATAAATATTCAATTCAAATTCAATTCACTTATAATGATGAAAACAGCAGTGGCGAAGAACAATCAGTTAGCCAATAATACTCCAAATTGATTACGTGCATTAACTTCTTGCATTATTCCTTCAAATGTTGTAATATAATTGCCTCAAATAAATAATTTTGTTATACAAATATCTTCATTATTTGAAAAAACTCCATAGTCCTTACACATTCCACTATATACAATAATTTCCACAATAGAGTTCAAACTTGAATGCATTCAAGTGTTCATCAGTATTTACAATAGCTTGAAAAAGTGCAGAACAATTTTCATGCTTCAAATGTCTACGAATTTCGTCATGGCACGTTTTTTCGCTGTCCTGAAAAATTGTGTTTTGGGACTATGGTTGTTATTTAACCCTTGAATTATTTAGCGAAGACGATTTGTGAGGCCAAATGAGCATTCCAGTATCCATGTGAAAAATTTCCAAAAATCAGCACAGGAAAAATGAAGGAATAAATCTTTCCAAATCGCAGAGATTTTAAAAGAATCACGCAAATGACGATTCCCGAAGAACAAGATGCCTGGACAGTTTTCAGTGGGTGTGTGAATATTTCCGAGTGAAAAACAAATCACCAGATTTTGTTGATGGAATCAAGATACTTGTGTACAATTCAAAAACTGGGATGTACAATGTAACCTAAGTTACACTTTCTATACTTAGATTTAGATTTCTTTCCTGATAACCTCGGTGACGTGAGTGATGAACAAGGTGAGCCACCAAAACATCAGAACAAAAGAGTAACGCTACCAGGGCTTCTGGAATGACTCCACGATGGAAGATTTCTGCTGGATGTTATCCAGAAAAGATGCTGAAGCAGTTCAGAAGAGATGTGAGAGTTCATCACATTTCTGAGGAAACTTCACTAACACCATTTATAAGGAAATGGAAAATGGCCGATTTTTAGTGCGATGAATGAATTCGCTGTTGTAGAAAAATAGTGGGTGATGGAGCACTTCTGAATGAAAATCAGTAATCTGTAATAAGAATTTTTTAGATAAATATGCTTATATTCTATTGATGACAACAAATTTCATGTTGTAGTCCTGCGTTATGTTTCATCAATGAACTCGGCAATGTTTCACTATTACAGTGTATTAAATATAATTCAAATTCAAAATCAATTTAGTCAACGAAGTTTAACGACTTGGCGTCTACTCACGGCACACCGATTATTCTTTGCTTGTTTTTTTAGACTGATTTATTATTTTGTGTTTCCGGGCGTGTCAACTGGTACATTAATTACTCCTGTAAGTGTAGTGCATGTTTTATCGCGGAAGGTGGCGGTGACTTTCCCCCGCTAGATGCGAGATCCGACACCCACCTACACGTTGACTTGCGGGGTTTTCTCCAACCACGCATTTTCCACCAGCGAGACACCGCCGCAGCTGGGACAAGCTTGAATCTCCCGATAAGTGTGGTAGGGTAGTGCATGTAAGTGTGAGTAAGTAAGGGGTGAAGATAGTAGAATGATAGAAAAGAAAAAGTATTCTCAAATGTCCGTGGCACTTTTGGAAGGGTACTGCTCCCGCATTTGTCTGGTATTGATCGGAGAAACTACCGATCAGAGCAGATGGCCACTAGAGTTCTCCACACAACGGATGAATTCGGCCTACAGTGTCGAAAATCCTTCCAGCGTCGGAACTCGAGTCCCAGGACAGCCCGGTCAGGGACACAGCAGTGACTTCAATTGATGCTCTGAGCCCCCTTACCCGGTCGCAGCACACAGCTGCCCAGACTCGTGTGCTTTTGTTCAAAATATGGTGCTATTTATTAAAAGTGCGTGTTATAATTAGATTTATTGTAGTCTGGCAGTGCGTAAAAAAAATCCGAACTATTCACTCCGAAACTGAACATTCAGAGTGGAGTTTGGAGAGGGGAAAACGTTGACGATGAGAGAGATCAGGTTGAGAAGACCAGAGATACGCATGGGATGGTTATGTGCTAACCACACGTACCCCTTAACCCTTGGGCGCAAGGCCGGGACGCAACTGACAGACCTTAGCCCGTAAAGAGATGTGTCAAAGTACATACTTATACTCCTATTTAAACATAGTGTCACTTCAAGGTCACATGATAGTAGGAGAGAGGGATATTGCCCTGCAATCGGGAGCTCTAATACCAACAATTTATGTCGTAAATTTCAGAAGCTCCCGATTTAACAGCGTCCCCCGCTCAGCGACCTTAAAATGCCGCTGTGTTTAAATCGGAGTCTAGGGTGGAGCGCAGTGGCGGGACGGGCGGGCTGACCTTTTCCATGGAGCAGGACGACAGCGTCCGGCCCTCGCGCAGCTGCCGCTGCTCCCAGTAGCGAAGGAACTTCTTGCGGACGAGGCGCGCGCACAGCTCGAAGGTCGTCAGCTCCCGCACCCCCAGCGCCGCCTCGTCTGCCGCCTCCGTCGACTGCGCCTCGTCCTGCCACACGACAGCATTGAAAAAATAAATAAATAAACAAATAGATACATAAATAAACAAAGAAAGAAAGAAATAAAAAGAAAGAAAGAATAAATAAATAAAAAATAAAAAATTCAAACCCTACATTACGGAAACCTAACAAACTGAGAGGGAGTTTCAACAAAATGGACCGGGAGAGATGGCTCAGTGCATCAACCTGATGTCACTGCAGTCCCTCTGACCGGGAGGTCCTAGGTTCGAGTCCCGACAGCGGCACGATTTTCGACACTAGCTTTTCAGCTAGGTCGAATTCAGTCGCTGTCTGGAGGAGAATTCTAGCGGCCGGCTGCTCTGATCGGTAGTTTTCCGTGGTTTCTCTGATCAACACCAGGCGAATGTAGTGCTCTAACAAACGGGCCACGGACCGCGCGCGATCTTTCCTTCCTCTTCCTTGTCCTATCCTCTCCCCTTACATACACACACTTACACTAACATGCACTACACTACCACACATGATGGGAGACCGGTCGGGAGCTTACAGCTTGTCCCGGCTGGGGCGGTGCCCCGCTGGTGGGAGACACCTGGTTGAGGGGAAAACCCGACCAGTCGACGGTAGGTCGGCGCCAGATCCATCTCGCCGGATCCATCCATCCAGCGGGGAAAATATCACCGCCACCTCCCGAGAAAAACACGCACTACACTTACGGGACTAATGACCGAAGTAGTTGACGCGCCCGGAAACATCAATCAATCAATCGACTAAATGAACTCCCCGCCTGCCTATGCCCTAACCCAGTTCTAGGATTAAGTAATGCAAATCTCTGTAACATAAGTTGATTGAACAGATAGAAAGTAAATCTGTTTAAAAAAACGACATTGCCATTGCAGGACATTCACTAGATTGATGGATTAGTGGTGAGGTCATTGTCTAGTAAGTGAAGTGTATGTTTTATCGCGGGAGGTTGTGATGATCTTCCCCCTCTGGATGTCGAGATCCGCCGCCGACTGTCGGCTTGTGGGCTTTTTCCCGACAATGCATCTCCTACCATCGCCCCAGTCGGGACAAGATAAGCTCCAGACAGGTCTCCAGGTAAGTGTGGCAGTGTACTGCATGTGAGTGCAGTGCGTGTGGATACGTGTTGAGGATAAGACAAGGAAGGGAGAGAAAAGTTCGCGCGGTCTGTGGCCTGTTCATTAGGGTACTGATCCGGCATTCGAATGATGTTGATGGGAGAAAACACGGAGTGGCCACTAGAATTCTTCTCCAGAAAGTGGATGAATTCGACCTAGCTAGTGTAGAAAATTCAGCCAGAGTGTGGACTCGAACCCTAAGGCTTCCCACTCATAGGCACTGCAATGACATCTATTGACGCCCTTAGCAGTGGTAGATCCGGAGGGGGGAAGGGCCCTGTGGCCCCATCCAAAAGGCCTAGGGTTTTGTTTGTTACCTCCCATTATTTGGCAAAATTGATTTAAATATTTATGTTGGAATAATGTAATTATTTAATATTAAATTTGTTTAGTATCATATTGACACTACAAAAATAATGCACATTCTTATAACAAATATGATTATTATTTAACAAAAATCTATTACGCCTCCCCCTCCCAACACCAAACGATCGGATGGATCCACTCCTGGCCCTGAACCACCCAAGCTATCGCTTTTAAGTCAGGGAAATATAATAATAATAATAATAATAATAATAATAATAATAATAATAATAATAATAATAATAATAATAATAATAATAATGTCTTTATTTCTAGCGAGGCTTAGGCCGTAAGGCAGGGCCGTAACGTAAGGCCTGCTCTTCCGCCTAACCACTTAAATATTTACATTTACATAATTACAATTGAGGAGTTCGGGTGGAAACAATGGTAGTTGATATTTCACGTTTCTTACGACAGTGTATTAGCTTACGGAAATGGGCTGCACACAACTAATGAAACATAAAGTATGAATGTAATTTCATTGTCAATTTTTGGACTCTAAAGCTCACATGAAATAAAGAGAGCCCATGTTTCTTATTTTCAAGAAGGGTGTGGAATGTTAATAATTTTACTTTCGCAAAACGTCAGAAATTATTCCCTAATTAAGGTATGAAAAAAACTTGAAAAACAATTGCACTGTCTTTTAATCGTAGATATTATACTTTATATTTTTGGCCTTATTCAGTCTCATTCCCGCTGTTTTGTATAGGCCACAGTCACTTAAGAACCAGCTATTGTGGAATGACTCAAGTATGACGCGCACGGTCCTTCGCCTTTTGCCACTTTTGAGGGCTGTTTCGGATCACGTTAAACATCGTTAAGTACCGAGTTCCTATGTTTCTAGTTCTGTTCAACCAACTATTTATGGGGTGAGTTATTTTCCATTCTTTTTATTTTCTCCTGTTCTTGTCAGCCTCCGAATCTTCATTTTTTGACAATTTTCCCTGGCTATGACTTTTTAGGTGTTAACATAGGCATAGCCTTAAAACTTTTTATGATTTTGATTAACTTTGTTTTTTAGAAAAAATAGAAAGAAAATAGTTAAGGTTTGCAATTTTAGTGTAATGTTTTTAATTCGTATTATTTTTATTTAAATTTTAGTCTGCACCTGATGAAGAGCTACAGCTCGAAACGCGTTGTGCCTAAGGACATGTGTATGAAACGTACAGCATTGCTCAAACAGAACAACATGTAATATAGTTCATTAATTACTTTTTTACTTTTTTGACAATGTTTTATTTATGACTTTAATAAATTTATTATGTGCTATATGTTTGTGTCTATCTTTTTTATTTTTAGTAAAAACTGTTTATAAACAACTACGAAAACCCGGCAGACGTTGTTCTGCCCTTTATCTCCCTCCCATTTCCCTTTCTCACTGTCTCTCCCTCCCTCACCCTGTCCCTGCCTGTCTCTGTGTGTCTCTGTCTCTGCCGCTCTCTGTCCCTCTCATTCACATTTACTTGCAGATTCTGTAGGTCTCTGAGCAGGTGAGGTAATATCGGGAATCGCCGTACCAGCAAAAATGTAATAGAATGTTCAGGAAGAGTTCATTCTGTAGATTGCGGTGTGAGAAACGTTTCTTTGAGGCCTTTGTCCTCAAAATTTTAGTTTTTAAGCCCTAGAACGCCTCGTTTAGGAGTTATTTAAGGATATAGATTCAAAATACTGCCGAGTGTGTTGCTCATTGCATTTGATGTGGATATGTAGTGAATACGTGTGCTATGTAGTGGAGTTACAACTGAATTAACAACACATAAACCTTCTCGGTGAAAAAAAAAACACGTAGAAGTGCCAACTTTCATGGAGATCAGTCCAACGGTGCTGGAGTTTTGCTCTTATATACATACCAACATCCTGTTTTATATATAGAGAGAAATATAATGTGTAGGGTAAGAATCACCTCGAAGGCCTCGGCGAGCAGGCGCAGGGCGAGCGGCAGGCGCGGGTCGGGCGCGCCGGCGTCCGTGTGGCAGCGGCCGCGCAGCGGGGGCAGCAGCAGCGCCGCCAAGCGGCGGGCGCGCGCGTCGTCGGCGCCGCGCGCCGCCCACTCGCCCGCCAGCAGCGCCTCCTGGCCCTCGGCGGCCAGCGGCTGCAGCTCGGCGGCGCGCGTCCCCAGCGCCTCCTCGGCCGCGGCCCGCGTCGCCGCGCGCGTCGCCACCCACAGCACGGCCGCCGGCGAACGCGCCAGCACGCCCAGGATGTCCTGACACACACACACACACACGCCGCCGCGTTATTGTGAATTTTCTAACTCTGCCCCTCAAGCATGGCATTTCGCGTCTTTCTCCATCGTACCGCTAGAAGTCGTATGATCGCAAGCACTGCTTGATACGATCGCGATCATGTGATATCTGGCGGCACGACTGAGAACGTGGCAAAATACCATGACATATTCCATTATGAAGACGGGACTTGAGGGGCAAGTTAGAAAAATCGCAGTATAGGGAGACGGCATTCATGTCCATGTTTTATTCATTTATTACTAGTGGACCTGGTAATGCTTCTCTGTTGCAGTGTATTACTCATTTGTAGTATCTCTATTACACAGTTTGTAAATACGCACATTACACACACATAGTACACATACTCAGTTCAATTTTGAATAGAGGGCTTGTTTAGTGTTATTTTGAAACTCATTTTCCCAAAATCTCAGAGCGACAGCCTCATTATTTTGTAAGAAATTGGAAAAACTTCGAATTTTCGGCATAGTATTTTGTCATATCATTATTTGGAGATAAAACTCTGCAAAATTATGAGACATGGATGACATATAAAAGTACATTGGAGATCTTTCTCAAGAAAAGAAATTGGCTGGAAATTCAATTTTTTTTAATAATTCAACTACTATTCGGTATTTTTCTATGTTTTATTACTGGGGTTACAGCTCAAAAAAATCATACAAATCGATATTAAGGTATTCTTTACTGTTCTATTTGTTTTTCAGATTTTTATTATTGATGCGTCATATTGAAAGAAATTAAAAACTTTTCTTTCGTCATTATTACGCATGTAACTCGTAATAACAATTTTGTTTACGAAAAATACTTTTATCACTTATCATCTTTATATTGTCAATAAAACGTCGACCATGCCGATGATGTTCTTAAGCATCGATGTTTTAAAGTTGATTTATTAACCACTAACATTACATTCGTGCACAACAAAATTTAATTTGACTGTGGCCGTATTTATTAATTTATAACTAATATTTATAAAGCACAGTTCGTGGGGAGAAGGAGGGACGTCTTATCCACGTCTCATGCGTTGACTGTTTCATCATGTTCGAAATTTGAGGGAAGACGTAGGAAATATTAGGATGGTATCGGAGACATCTCGGGCGAAAGATATAGTCTGTCAACGAAGGTAGTACAGCGTTTCTTTGATTCGAACATTAGAACTGACAGTGGTAACGCCTCTTATTATTATATAGGGTGTCCGGGGAGGAAACGTCAAAACTTGGGAAATAAGCTCTTAAGACAATTCTAAGCATATTTTGTCTAATAAACTACGTGGATATTCCAAATGGTTGAGCCGCAATAAGCACTCAAAAGTTGGTTTGAAAAATTAATTTATAGGCAAAAACTTGCATTATAAAAGCATAGAAACACTCGAGAAACGTATAAATGGTTTATTATTTACAAAAAAATGAACATATTTGTTCAGAAAGAAAAATTAACCGAGAAATAAAAAAGCACCCAATTTACACAATTCGACTGCTTTTTTATTTCTCGCTTAATTTTTCTATCTGAGCAAATATATTTATTTCTTTTGTAAATAATAAACAATTTACATGTTTTTGGAGTGTTTCTATGCTTCCATAATGCATATTTTTACCTAAAAATCATTTTTTCAAACCAGCTTTTGAGTGCTAATTGCGGCTCAACCAATCGGAATATCCACGAAGTTTATTAGACAAAATATGCTTAGAATTCTCTTAAGAGCTTATGTTCGAAGTTTGACGTTTCCTCCCCGGACATCCTGTATATTTTAACTTTAACAAAGTTGTAATTATGGGAATTTTTTATTCACAAAGAAAACTTCAAAACCGTAAAAAAAAAAGATCGAGCACAAAACATCGATGTTAAAAACATTGGTGTCAACATATCGATATTTAAAACCTTTAACGATTTAATTTGATTTTAATCAAAGAATCGTAAAAACAGACTGTGACGTATGGTGAAAAAAATCCATCTGCGCGCGTGTTCTTGAGATCCAGAATCCCTTCCCAAACTTTCAACTATTGATATTTAAATGAAAAATGAAAGTTTTAAAAACGCATGGTTAGAACCATTTGAAAACTGTACATTTTAGCTCTCGAAATAGAAAAAACCTAATTGCATCAGTAAACGAATTGCAGATTTGACTTTTCTACTTTTCTGACAAAATGCTAACACCCCCCGGTCTACTCCTACCACTACTAGCAAAAGGAGAACAAACGTGCAGATAATGAAACTATTCATCCCAATAAGCAACAACTTCAGCAGTCCCCGTGGCTGTCAGTAGTGCCGTAGAGATCTTGGACGTGGGATGACGGGTTCAAGTCCCGCCTCGAGCATGGTTGTGTGTGTTTGTCCTTTCACCCCTATCATCACCATATCGTTTCATTCTCATGCCATAACGTTACATCCAATAGTGGTCGCTAATGACCTAGTAGTTAATGTGACCTCACATTAAAAAAACCACCTCAGTAATAATGCAGATTTAACTAATGTATATATCTTCAAATATAGATATGGCTTCCGTAGTTGTAAGGTTGGTGTATTTAACTTCAATGAACTAGAATATCACAAAAGCTCTACTATACTACGATTAAATGTAGAGTCCCTTCGTGGACAATAGTTGGAAGAAAGAGAATACTGTCATCCAATCGGGAGCTTGGGTACGACTTAATTTTTTTTCACTGAATCTAGCGATTGGATGACATTACCTTCCATCTCGTAATCTTGAAGGGACACTACATTTAAATCAGAGTTTATTCTCTATGATAACGTCTCACTCCTCCAGAGCCACCGCCAAAGGGCAAAGGCAGAGGTACAGACAGAGGCGTATCTGCAGACATGGCACGTGCCATGGGCGCCACTCACAAGGGGCGCTAATTAGAGAATACCCGCCATAACAAATAACAACACTCCTCATTTGAAGAATTCTGACAGGGGCGCAAATTCGATGCTTGCCATGGCCGCCTGAATACCTAGATACGCCTCTGGGTAGAGAGAGGCACAGCGCGTACCTGCGCGACGAGCGTGTACTCGGGCGCGGCCTGGTCGAGCGCGTCCACCAGCACCACCACGTCGCCGGTGCGCCACAGCACGGTGCGCAGCACGTCCAGCGACAGCGCCGGGAACGCCTCGCCGTCCAGGTGCACGGCCTCCTGGATCAGCTCCAGCACGGCCTCCTGCGTCACGCACTTGTCCAGCAGGCGGTGCAGGCGCGGCCGCAGCCGGCCCAGGTGCACGGGCAGCACCCAGCGCCCGGGCATCAGCCGGCGCGCGCGCTCCGCCACGTGCCGCAGCAGCGCGCTCTTGCCCGTGCCCGGCGCGTCGCACACCACCTGCGCACACCTCAACTGATCAGCTCTTCGCCCCCCAATCTACACTCCGATGTAAAAGTACCCTCCGATTGAAATGTACGCTCCGATTTAAATGCACTCACCGATATAAATGTACACTCCGATTTCAATGTACACTCCGATTTTAATGTATACTTCGATTTCAATGCATTGTCCCCTCAAGGTCACGTGCTGGAAGGAGAGGGTAAAACTGTTATTCAATCGGCAGCATCGTTACGAGTTAAATTTTTGATGTTGAAGTTCCGATTGGATGACACTGTCCCTCTCTCCTTCCATCCCGTGTCCTTGTCGGGACAAACATTTAAATCGGAATATAGTGTTCCTTTCTTGGTAAGAGCTGGAAGGAGACGGGAATACTGCCATCCAATCGGGAGCTTCGGTATGACTTAGATTTGTGGTATTGAAGCTCCCGATTAGATGACAAGGCCCCCCCCTCCTTTCAACTTCTGACGATGAAGGGACACTTCATTTAATTCGGAGTATGGTCGCTCTAAAGAAGGCCAAATAATCAACACGCATTTCACACTCTTAACAAGAGCAAGGATTGGTATGCAGAATTGTATATTTTCTTGTGCATTAGATATTACAAAACGTTTGCAGTACATTTACAAATTATGATTTTTGGAGTGATTTGAAACCTAATATGAATATTTGTATGTATTTCGAGTTATAGTACATCATTTTCCATATTGAGGGAAAACATTTGTTTGCATATTTCAACTTTTCACTTACAATATTTTCCGTATTATTGCCTTTTCAAATTCTTCTTTGAAGATTTATTTTAATTTTACGTGTAATGTAAAGAGGTTCCGGTAAATCGGGTTTAGAGGTAGCTCTGAATATAATTCCACAATATATTGCGATGTTGGAGATGGGTTCCATTTCTGCTTCTGCTCTTGGCCAGCATTTTAGCCAATACAAAGTAATATTAACAAATTAAAACGTCAGTTTCACATTTAAACTTTTAAAACATATCCATGTAACCCACAGCTTTGTAAATGGCCAACCATAAGAAAAGGATCAAGGAACTTACTTTCGCAACATTATGAAGTTCAGTCAGTTTTAGTACGTAATTAAATTTTGTTCTACAACTAATTTTAAAATTATGTTCTTTGACTGACTTATTTATGTAATTTACATATTTTAATAATGCATTATTTGTATTAATTATTTATTAAATTGTTAATCTTTATTTTACTTTGAATATTTGTATTCCAAAGCAACATACATATTGATACCTGTAATGTCTAATATACCCTACCCCTCCTTATTAGATAGACTGCTATTTTTGGTTTCTGATTTTATTTATTTTTAAGTTGTTTAGTTAAATGGAAAAAACTTTTCAGAAAATATTTAGTCAAGTGCAAAATTATCTAAGTAAAAGTCTTTCATGGCAATTTTGAATTCGAATAAATAATTGCATTATCGTACTAATAGCACAATTGGATTGTACATTTACGAGTCAGAAAGTCCAGGGCACAAGTGATACTTAATACTGTCAGATTGTTTCACGAAAGAAATTATCCCCAGAAGAATTTCAGTATACAAAAAATATTATCGTCATAAAACTTTGACTTTCAGTGCACATCGCCGTCAATTGATGCAGGAGTATAGCAGTTTACGATTTGCCCTTTGGTGGAAAGGCGAAAAGAATGGCGGTAAGAAAAATTGATAACAGTTTTCAGATATGTCACTCTGATTGCTGTATTACAGATGCATTGGTAAAAAGCTATTGGTGTTAATTTAAAAAAACGTATTAGTCAAACCGCATAATATCTGGCGAAAGAACATGCTTACAAATGCCTGCACTCATGACATGCAATGCTTCCTATCTCATTACATCGAGTATTCTGTTTGCCATTCATTTACAATAAATACCATGCTAGTAACTAAAAACAAAAGTTCTTTCCACAGTATTAGATATGCAAAAGTCAATATCTAGAGTGTGAAAGTTGGAACAGATGTTGATTATGTCTGGCAGGTTTCTTCATTGATGTGAAAATAAGAAAAAATATCTTAAAGAGGTATTTTGAAGGGATGATTGGGAGAAAAACATGATTAATGGTTTAAAAAGAGAATCGCATCCCTTTGAAGTGTTTTATTTAATGCTACTTAACGAGGTAAAAAGATCTAACAACCGAATCTTGAACTTTTTTAATAATTTTGAAATGTGTTAACAATAGTGAATCATAGAAAGTGTTCCTTACCTGTCTAACTTTGATCTGATCGTTCCTCACCAACAACTGATCTATTTCAGCCAGAGGCGACTTCTTGTGGCGAATGGCCCACATGCACTCGTACTCCACGTGCGTGTCCACCATCTTGGAGTTCTCGCCCTCGGAGGCCATCCACAGGAGGCCTTGGGGCGTCCTCCTGAGCCAGTGCGCGCCGCGGTGCCTCTGCATTGGCGCAGAGGGCCTTGAACGTGTCCTCGTCCTTGGCGAGGCCTTCGCCGGCCACGAACTGCGCCGAGCGCGCCGCCCCGCACGCCTCCCTTGGCCGCTGCACACGCGCTGCGGGTCGTGCGCCACGCCCAGCAGCTCCTCCTTGCTCATGCCCGACACCAGGAACAGGTCGCCCAGCTTCTCGTCCTTGAAGATGGACTCCTTGACGAACACCGCGCTGCGGAGCTTGCGGGGCACGAACAGGGGATCGGGCTCCGGGAGAGGACGACCGATGGGAACCGGGGGCCCGGGCGTCAGCAACAGTTCCGCAGGGCCGACACCTATTGAAAAAAACAAACCACTCAAAGAGATGATTTCGTGGCTGTCCGAGAGACGCCGCATCGTTGGCTGAGAGGCCGACGTTTCAGCCTGTCATGTCGCAGCCTTCCCAGGGCAGTAAACTTGACAGGACGAAACGTCGGCCTCCAGCCAAAGACGCGGCGTCTCCCGGACAGCCAAGAAATCCTGGATTCGAGCCGCGGAAGCTTACGTGTACAACTCAAAGATACATTTTTGGACATTTAGATAACCCCAAGATAAGCGCACAAACATTGGGGGCGATCTCTGGGCAGAAAAGCCATGCAAATTGGTTTCCATGTCCAAAAACATGCATTTGGAACCCGCAGTGCTGCTTTTAAACGAACCTCCTGAAGCTGTACTTAGCCCCTCATATACACGAGATTTCGAGTTTTATTCACATAATTTGGCACCCCGGATGCCGTGCCGATCTTTATACCCACCAACTCAGAGCCATTCTATAACTTCTAAACTGTTCACGATATCGAAGTGCAGTTTTCGCCCAACTTCGGAATCATTGGGTAAGTAATACGCCGTAGAGATAGTTTTATGAAATATTTTTAGTTGCCGAGAAGTTAAATTGTCTTTCATTTTTAAAAGGAATTATTTATTTTTCCGACCAGCAATGGATAGATCATAAGAAGAGGAATCCAATGATGTTTCATATGTTGATATTTTGATAGTAATGTATGTATTAAATTAAATATTCTGACACATCAATTTAAATTAAACACAATATTTCCTGTAACAATCTTGCAACTGTCGCCTTTGGAGAAGACTGCCTTCGTGGCGCCGAGGCTGTTACGGCCACTGGTGTCGCGAAGATGCTGGTAAGAAAAACATATAATTTGATTTAAAAAGTAAAAGACGATTTAATTCCTCGAAAACTAATGCGGTAGGCGGACAGTAATACTAACAATAAATAGGCAGCATCAAGAAAGAAGACATGATGGGTGTTCCAATCCGTGTACAATCGAGAAGTCACCGATGCACGCAAAGATCTTAGTAAGCTATGAATTTTGATTTTTTGACCTGCACAGGTAAGATAATTCTTTATAAAAGAGAAATAACATAATTTTCCATTAATGAGATTATTTAAAAGTGTAAATCAAATTGTTAATAAATTTAATTTATTTTATTGAAAAAAGCTGATAATTTATAGTTAGTTGTCATCATTTGAAAAAAACATATTTAATTAACAGAACTTCCAGAGATCGCAATTCTGTACAGATTAGATTTCCGTTATCTTGTGGGGTGAAGGCTGAAGTATCGTCATAAACTTGGACAGTAAAGCTTTAACTGAGCCTTATGAGACTATGAAAACGTATTTTGGAATAAAATGGTTTGGAAATTATGCAAGTCATACTCAAGGATGTTTTAAGATGAAAGCCCAGTCCAATTGCCGGAACCAAGCCCGGAATCAACTGATGTCACTGCAGTGCTTCTGACCGGGAGATCCTAGGTTCGAGTCCCAACGGCGGCAGAATTTTCGACACTACATAGCTAGGTTGCGTTCAGTCGCTGTCTGGAGGAGAATTCTAGCGGCCGTCTGCTTTCATCGGTAGTTTTCCGTGGTTTCTCCGATCAACACCGAGTGAATGCCGTACCGTAACAAACTGCCCACGGACCTGCGCGCGATTTTTTCTTCCTCTTCCTTGCCCTATACTGACTCCTTTACTTGCACACATTTCTCACTCTTACATGCAATACCCTATCACACATGTCGGGAGCTTAGAGCTTGTTCCCGACTACGATGGTGCCCCGTTCGTGGGAGATACCTGGTTGTAGGAAACCCCGTTAACCGGCGGTAGGTCGATACCGGATCTCATCATCCTGCGGGGAAAGATCACCGCCACCTATCGAGGAAAAGACATGCACAGCACTTACGGGACTAATAGCCGTTAACGAGCCCAGAATCACTAACCATCAATTGATCAACTGTCAACGTCATGAAATTTGTCTCCGTAACGAAGCATCAACTTGTCCACAAAAACTTGAGTTCATAAATAAGAAGTCCTTCCGTTTGTGAGTCCATATTATCATTCGGTCTGTTGACGTTGTTTATTCATTGTTTAGATGGTTGGACGATTGACGTGATTGGTTTTTGTTGGTACAATCGACCGGTACGAGTCCCGGAAATGTAATAAATTTTCTATTGTGGGAAGGGATGGTTTTCCTCTACCACTGAGTAATAAGATCTGGTGTAGACCTACATGTCGGCTCGCGTGGCCTTTTCTCATCAGTTATCTCCTGCAGCGAGGGCAATGTCCCAACTGCGGCAAGCTCTCGACTGGTCTCCCTACACGTGTGGCAGTCTAGTGCAAATAGGTCTAATTGCGGTAGGGGAGGAGAAAGCTCAGGAATACGGGGAAAACATCGTGCGCGATTCGTGGCCCGTTTGTTAGGGTACTGCTCCTTTGTGTTCATCGAAGAAATTACGGAGAACTACTGTTCCGAAGAGCCGGACACTAGAATTCTCCTCCAAACAGGAACTGAAGAGCGGCAATGTAATTAGAGTTTAGAATCTTTCATTTCCGGTACTGTATCCTCTCCATCAGATTTGCTGAAGGGATAACAGGTAGGTTTTGCACGACGAAGCGCTTGCAGAATTCAACAGCACTAATCTCGATTTTCTGCGCAGTTCAAGTTTTGCATCACTTTTGTGCGTCCGCAAGCGCAGAAAATCGAGATTGCAATCCACTTGCTGTACTACAATGCGACTATTGCATTAGTGTGCCACGATCGAGAAAAGTTCTACTCGCCGAAGGGGCTCATCACTCGCCGAGGGAACGTTGCGCTCAAATCCCCTGCGAATCCCTTGCGACCCTTGTGAATCCCTTGGAGGGTTTCAAGGTCTCGCCCTGCAAAAGGCACGCTTTTCAGTCTTGCTGAATAGTCGGTTTGGATATGGTTTGCTCTAAGTTCACTCTCAAACAGAAAGTGATTGTGTATGACACATACGTAAAATGTGTACAAACTGTTATGAGCATCGTATTCTGAGGCCTTTCTCCCAAATGCTGAAAAATGAAAAGCGTAATTACGGTAATTTTTAACAGGACAACCGCACACACTGCTTCAGTTTCCTTAAGGCAGTTTATAAAGACAATTATCACACGTGGTTTCTAGCTGCACGCTCTTTTAATCTGACTCCGATTTCTTTCTTGGCTTATTCCTGAAAGATTGCATATAAGTGCAAAAAATCCCCAAACGAAAGAAGAATCTCGGCACAATATACTGGAATTGATCTCTGCAATACCCCAGAATATCCTTTACAAAGTGAACCAGAATTTATTTACAAAAATGTTTCAGAACCGTAGAGAGTAGTTCCAGCATCTATTATAACGTAAGTACAATTTAAACTTTCCGGTAGGGAAAAGCCACTTTCCCTCTTCGACATTTCTTCCTTCTCCGGTAACCGTGGCCTCGTTCGCCGAGGCCAAACCCCCGTACTGTCGGCACATTTATAAAATTCTTCTTCTTCTCCTTCTTCTTCATCTTCTTAACCTTTTCACTGCTAACTAGTGCTAACGCCGCACCGGTGCGTCAGAGTTATCGACCATTGCTATCGACGTACCAGTGCGTCGCGCTGCTCTGTCGAATTCTCGTGACCGTTCTTAAATCGCTGTTGAAATTAGGCGATTGTCACGACATGGGTCCTAATCTAGACACTTTGAAGTTTATTTTGGTGCCTAATAGATAGTGTTTCAATGCTTCTGTTGTGAGATTTTCCACGTGTTGTGGAAGCCATGGGATGCTTGCACCGCGGGCAGTGAGTACACGGCGTGTTGGCGGCGGCCAGAAGATTCAGCACTGCGCGGCGACCAGCGCTCCAAATGCGTAGCAGTGAAAGGGTTAAAAGGTCTAAGGCTTGTTCCTT
The DNA here is from genome assembly GCA_031308135.1 of Acheta domesticus. Classification (NCBI taxonomy): domain Eukaryota; kingdom Metazoa; phylum Arthropoda; class Insecta; order Orthoptera; family Gryllidae; genus Acheta; species Acheta domesticus. The sequence continues at coordinate 160,206,975 of JAHLJT010009419.1, forward strand.
TCCAAGAATTATAACGAGTCTTTCCATCTTCTCCTTGGTCTACCAACTTCTCTTCTTTCCCTCGGTCTTTCGTCTCTAGCAATCGTCACGATTCTTTTCTCCTCCATTCTCTCGACATGGTCACTCCTTGCTTTCTTCGGTCTGCTACCTATTCCGTAATTGGCTTAATTTTACGTACTTCCCTGATGTTTCTGTTTCTTTGCTTATCCAGTAGAGTATAATTTGTAATTTTCCTCAGAATTCTCATTTCAGCGACCTCAGATTGTTGTTGGGTACGTTTTGTTTCGCTTCTCCGCCTGTGGTGTCTGCTAGGTGGATTGAGTAGCTTAGCAGCCCAAGCCCGGATAAAGGAGGAGGGTTCCTGAGTGAGGTTAGCAGCCTGCTCAGGGCAAAAAGACAAGACGGCTCAAAGCTCCAAAAATTGCCTCGGATCAATCCCATATGTATGACAACTCTATCAAGAAAAAGAACTACGAATTGGAAACATCATAGTTACTCCGTATAGAGATCTAACCAACAAAAGGAAAAGTTTCCAGGAAATAGAAAGAACCTCTAATCAGAGTAAATTAATTTATTTCAGTAAAACACTATATCATCAATACATTAGGAACTGTTTATCACTCTGAAGTCAAATTTTAGTCAAGACACTACCGCTCAAAACATACTCGCATCGATCAGACATCTTGCTGTAGATATATCACTAGTCGCCAATAGGAAAACTTTACCTAAAGAATAACATACTTTGGAATGGCCGGTGCGCCCTCAGAATCGAGGGGGCTGTGTATTACGTCGAATAGGTCACTATTCCACTGAAATATCAACTTTTGACTTTTTGTGGGTTAGATCTGTATTCGGGGTAACTATTCAATTTATAAAACAGTTGCACTAAGCGTGTTGTCGCTGAATCGCTACGAGTGGCCCGACCGCGGCGGAGCGTGACTGACCGAGGTCGCCGACGCCCCAGTCGGCGACGAGGGCGCGCAGCGGCTGCGGGGGCGCGCCGTGCAGGCGGACGGGCGCGGCGAGCAGCGCGGCGCGCACGTCGTCGCGCAGATCAGCTGCGCTCAGGCGGATGCGCTCCCGCTCCGGCAGGCGCAGCGCGCGAGGCAGCCAGCCGCCGCGCTCGCCCGACACCAGCAGCAGGTGGCGCTGGCCCTGGCCCGGCGGCAGGCCCTCCTGCAGCGCCACCTCCAGCTCCAGCTGCAACGCGCAAAACCGAAAGACACTAACGCCAGGTGCATGAAGCAGATGGCGCTGGCGCTGGCCCCGGCCCGGAGGCTGTCCGTCCTGCAGCGCCGCCTCCAGCTCCAGCTGCAACGCGCAAAACCGAAAGACTATGACGCCAGGCGCACGCAACAGATGGCGCTGGCCCCGGCCCCGGCCCCGAGGCGGGCCTTCCGGCAGCGCCACCTCCAGCTCCAGCTGCAACGCGCAAACCGAAAGACACTAACGCCAGGCGCATGAAGCAGATGGCGCTAGCGCTGGCCCCGGCCCGGAGGTTGTCCGTCCTGCAGTGCCGCCTCCAGCTCCAGCTGCAACGCGCAAACCGAAAGACTATAACGCCAGGCGCATGAAGCAGATGGCGCTGGTGCTGGCCCCGGCTCGGAGGCTGTCCGTCCTGCAGTGCCGCCTCCAGCTCCAGCTGCAACGCGCAAACTGAAAGACTATAACGCCAGGCGCATGAAGCAGATGGCGCTGGTGCTGGCCCCGGCTCGGAGGCTGTCCGTCCTGCAGTGCCGCCTCCAGCTCCAGCTGCAACGCGCAAACTGAAAGACTATAACGCCAGGCGCATGAAGCAGGTGGCGCTGGCCCTGGCTGGAGGAAAGAGGAAGGGAGAGAGAAAGGTATAGAGGAAGAGGGAGAGAAGGAGGGGGAAAGGTTGAAAGAGGAAAGGGGTGGAGGAGAGAGAGATGGAGAAGTAAAGGGAAAGGGTGTGAAAGGGAGAGATAAAAGGAGAGAGAACGTAGGCTTCCGCGGCCGAAGTCAGTGACATCCTTACTGCCCGGGAGAAGCCTCGCCCTAGACCCAGACGCTTCGACCGCCATTCTACAGAACCTTCCTCAGGGCAAACGTTGAGAACCGCGAGTCACCTGCAGGTTCTGGCAGTCGGCGACGCCCTCGGCGTCCAGGATGAGCACGCCGGGCCCGCGTCGCCAGAGCGTGACGGCGGAGACGGCGCGCTCGCGCAGCGCCTCGGCCACGTCGGCCGCGCGCGCCACCAGCAGCGGCTGGCCCCCCGTCGCCAGCGTGGCCGCGCGCCGCACCATCTGCACCAGGCAGAAGGTGCGCAGCTGCGCGTACGGAGTGCGGCATCCAGACGGCGGCGGCGGGCGCCGTGGCGGCCAGCGCCTGCACGCGCGCCGCGTAGTAGTCCAGGCTGCGTTCCGACATGCGCAGCCCCTGCGGGCAGCGCGTCTGCGCCGCCAGCGCGCGCAGGAAGGCCGCGTACGGCGACGAGCGCGCGCACAGCACCGGCACGCGCCCGCGCAGGCCCACGTAGCGACGCATCTGCGCAGCAACGCCAGATGTTAATCATCATGTACTCTCTCTCAATATATATATATATATATATATATATATATATATATATATATATATATATATGTGTGTGTGTGCGTGTGCGTGTGTGTGTGCGTGCGTGTGCGTGTGCGTGTGTGTGTGTGTGTGTGAGTGAGTGTGTGTGTGTGCACTTCGCGTATGGGCCACAACTGACCACGCAACACGTTTCTCTCTTCCGAGGCTTTGTCTTATTCTATCCTGGAGAGATCAACGAGTGGAATTATGGGGATCAGCCCTTCGGCTGTATCCCCTGGTTAATACGAGGTTGTTAGCCTCGTATGATGATTATTACTCTTATTGAATAGGGATGATAATGAGGGAGGAAAGGACTAGGACGATGGTGAGAGGTGTTAAGTGGGGTAGTGGGAGTTGGGAGGTGATCGTGGGCTTTTGGAACCATCTCAGCATTCGCCTTATGACCAAGGGAAACAACGAATCAAGCAAGAACGTTCATAACAAATTTCAATTATTTTCAAATGTCGACATCACGCCCAACCTAGCGGTGCGGCGGGTAGTATCGGGGTCACTCAAGGCGAACACTGCGGCAAGGAGGAAGGTGGGGGTGACCATTTCGGTGTAAGGCGAGGCAGAGATTGACAGAGCTAGACAGAACAAGTCACGCCAGGCGATGCTAGGGAAAGGATACACTGTACACCAAATTATGTATTTCATTTCGTGTTTGAAGAGATAAATATGCAAAATAAATGGTCGGACAAGTAAAAAGATTCGGTTTTAAATTTCCCGTGCATTTTAAGTGCATAGGTATCCACTATTATTTATTATTTCTAAAACTTGTTATATACACATCCTTTTTTCAGATTAACTACTCAATCAACCTCAACAAATAAGGTGTTGCTTGAAAGCTGCAAGTTCCCGATGACTGCACGTGTAACTTACATTTTGTGAAAGCTATGTAAATATAAATGATATTATAATTTTGTTTAATGTCCGCATCAAGCACAATCTGGTGGAGTCTTAAGTAACCAATTCTGCCGGTACTATGGAAGAGAAATGGCAGTGCATATTTTGTGTGCTATGCTAGATCGTGAAGTTCTGTAAAGATTGAAGTCGCATGTGCCTTTTACCCAATGTGCCTTTACATTGCATTTCTTTATTGGTATGTAATTTCCGGGATGTTAGCAACGGCGATCGTAGTGAACATGGCAGGGTAAGGTGGGCAGGAACGGGTTGAGGCGAGACAGCATAAGGCAAGGAATGTGGAAAGGAGCAGAGTGGACGTGGGCAGTTCGGCGTAAGGCAGGGATACTCTGCACTCAGAATTCATTCCTTTTCCTGTGTGAATAGACGAATATGTTAAATGAATACTCGAGAAAATAAAATTTAATTCGGCTCTAATCCCCCGTGCGATTTAATCGAATTTTAGAAAGTAGAATGCAGATTGTGAGAATGTATACACTTATATTGTGGCAGAAGGTGTAGTAACAAAATTTTCAGCAGAAATGTAGAGAAAATGAGATAACCTCACCGAATCCTGAAATATGGACAGAAATCACTAATTCTGCTCTGTGTTTGCCTTAATAATTAAAGAATTAAAATAGTTATTATAGTAACAGTAAAAATATTCTTAATAATTAAATATATTAATAATTATTAAGAATATTAATATTAAATATTAATAATTATTATTAATAATTATTAATAATTATTAATAATATTAATATTCAATATTAATAATTATTATTAATATTAAATATTACTACTACCAATAATATTATTAGTAATAATATTGTCTATATTGAGTTGCCAGACTCAGTCCATAATATTTATTACAACCGTAGCTCCGTAAGTTTGATAAGAAAAAAGAAATCCATTCCAAATTTAGAAATATAATTATGTGCTGTCAGACAAATGCACACAATCGTCCTACTCAACAATGAATTCAACATTGAAAAAGCAAACAATTAAGTACTTTTACGGTGTTTTGTTTTCAAACAGTTTTTATGAACTTTTTTCATAAATAAGAAAATTTCTGTTTTTCTTAAACACAAATAAGATTTTTTAGTAGAATAGATACCAAACCGTTGAAGTTAACGTTCGGATTTCAAAGCTGAAGAGGGGACAAATTGCCTGTTTTAATCGATAAATTCTCAACTACTCTGCAATCGTGTTGCAATTATGGAAATACTAAAGTTAACAGGATAAATTGGAAGATTTACTGAGTGTGAATATTCATAGAATTTATTTTCATGATTTATTTGGATTTTACTGGACGTTCCGAGGGCATACATGTTTTACAACCTTGAAAATCACTTTAAACCATGAATATAGTCCCATATTGGACAAGGCATGTTTATTCAACCACGAATTACATTACTTTTCAATCTGAATTGACGCAAAGGACGCTGAAAATTGCAAAGCGCAGTATGCATCCTCATAGTCTCCCCATTTTGTTTACCTCCCAAAATGTAGGTAAATAAAAATTAGGTAATCTTTTAATCTTCAATCTTTTTCTTCATACTAGTAAAAGAAGAATACAATAATCAGAATGGCACGATGTAAGTGCGTGTGTCTTTGAAATTTTGAATCATCTTAAACTGAGAATGATCTACTAATTTTTTAAACATCTACATTTTCATTTTTGAAACTAGAGATATTTTTGTATTGAAATAAAGACAAAAATATTAGGAATCTAATTAAATAAATCATTGGTTCACGACTTTTACATCAGTAAATTTTGCATTACTTTTAAATCACACTGTTCATTTTCAAAAACATAAAAACTTCATGAACATTTTATTTTAAAAAGGCTATTTTTTATCTTTTAGAAAAAAGCACTGCAAAATGTAACAAATAATTGACGTAATCGTTATAACGAGGAATTACAAGTTTCATGTGAAAGTATATTATATTTTCTAAAGATAGTTTAACCAGAGTGAAATATAGAAATCTATCATGAATATTGTAAAAATATCAATCTTTGAACAATATTGCATGATTTTCTCAGAACGATTTCCATAAAAAACACTATTCGAAGACTTGTACCAAAAGAAAATTATTTTGAAAGCAAAATGTTATGACCAATAACGTCAAAAACTTTCGAAAGATCTGAAAATATTCCAACAGGTGCTTCGTTTTAACCATGGATAAGGCGACATTTTTAAGAATAGAAAATATGCCTGTCTCCGTAATTTTGATTTTAGAAATCCATGTTAGCAATTTCAAAATGCGCTGTGTTACTGAGAAAGTTTTCCATTCGTACATAAAAATGTCTAATATTTTCAAAAAAACTGAAAAAAAGATAAATACAAGAATCAAACAAGTCAAAAATTCCATACTGTGTGATATTCCCTACAATTGTCGCTATCTGCCGTGGCATTTCCTTTCGTCAAGTAAACTATTGAACAACAACCAAACACATTGAAAGTTATAAGGCGGGGTAAATCCTGAACTCATTACTACGCACGTCTACGCTATGAAGTTGTTGGTGCTTCCTGGCAAATATCGGATTTGCACTAGCTTGGTTCGCGTAAGAAGCCCTTCATTCGAATCTCACCTCCGCTCGCAGCGCCTGGGCGGGCTCGTCGTGCCTGCGCAGGATGCCGTGCTGCAGGGCCAGCTCCTGGCGCAGCAGATCCTGCAGGAGGTGCGCGGGCGCCATCTGCGTGCAGAGCACGAAGCGCCGCAGGAAGTCGAGGGCGAGGGGCCCTGCCACGTCGGGGTGCGCGGACGGCACGAGGCGGCGCAGGCAGCCCGGCGCGCCGGTGCGCAGCAGGCTCGCCACGGCGGGCGGCACGGGCGGGCCCGGCGGGCGCGCCGCCGCCGCGTCGCTGTACACCACGAACAGCGCCTCCTCGCGCAGCCCGCGCAGCTCCTCGCGCGCCCACAGCGACGCGTCGCCCCACACGCGCGCGAACGCCTGCAGGTGGCGCGACAGGTCCCGCGCAGACACCTCCTGCGGGCTCACCTGCGGGGCATTGGGTAGTGTTTCAGTGCACGTCGACAGATAAGGTCGTCGTTAGTCCCGTAGGTGTAATGCGTGGGTATATCGCGGGAGGTTGCGATGATATTCCCATCTTAATAGTGAGATCCAGAGCCGACCTACACGTTGGCTTGCGCGATCTCCCCAACCAGGTATATCCCGCCGCATCGTCCCACACGCGCGCGAACGCCTGCAGGTGGCGCGACAGGTTGACTCCCGCGGGCTCACCTGCGGGGCATTGATTGGTGTTTGCGTGCATGTCAACAGATAAGGACATTGGTATTTACGGGTATGGGGTGTATGTGGGCATGTGTCTATCGCAGGAGGTTGTGATGATCTTCCCAGCTTCATGGCGAGATCCAGCGTCAACCTATACGTCGGCTTGCGGGCTCTCCCCCAACCAGGCATATGCCGACAGCACCACACGCGCGCGAACGCCTGCAGGTGGCGCGACAGGGCGCTTACTAGTGTTTCCGTGCATGTCAACTGATAAGGTCATCACTCACGTACGTGTAATGCATGCTTTTATCGCTGGCGGTGATGGTGATCTTGCCCCGCTGGATAGTGGGATCTGGCGCCGAACTGCTTTTCGGCTAGCAGAGCTTTTCCCAACCAGATATCTACCACCAGCGGAGCTTACCCCACCCGGACAAGCTCAGGTATATGTAAGGGATGAGGAGAGGGTAAGGAAGGGGAAGGAATGATCGCGCGCGACCCGTAGCCCGTCTAAGATACTGCGCTTTTTCTTGAAATTCCTCTTTGTAATCTTTTTTCATGCATGATGAAAATTTGTTAAAGTTACTTGTGTTAAGGAAACATCCTGCAATTCCAAGTACCGTAATTACTGACCGATAAACAAAACTGATTATTAGTGATATGTAAATTAATGCCCAGGCTCTAAATATTATCAAAATTTCAAAGATAAAATCATTGTATTAAATAGCTTTCAGTGAACCAATAACTCTATCATGACTGTACCAGTACTGAACTGTTTTCTGATCGAAAATATCCATGTATATCTTATGCAAAAATTTAATTCCATGTAACATTTAGCATTATGCATTGTGATATTAATGTATTTTTCCTGACCGCTCCTGTAGATAGTTGGGTATGAAGATGATTTAATCATAATGGGAAGATCAATATCGGCGGTTAATGAAACATGGCAAGACATTAAGGACTAAGGAAACTGGATTAAGTATTAATGCTGATTAAACTAAAACAATGGCCCAAATAAGAAAGAGAATAAAAAAATCACTATAACCCTGAATGAGAGCAAAATGCAAGTAAATGAATTCAAATACTTGAGCTCTGTGATAACAGATCATAATAATGAAGGGACGGAGACAACAACGAATGAATGCGGCCAACAAAACATATTACTCCCTCAGAGGAATATCCAGGTGCGCTGGAGAACAAAAATATCTACGTATAAAGTGGTAATAAGAACAGTGCTTAGCTCTGGGTGTGAAACATGGATTATGATCTATACAACAGGAAACAAATTGATGGTGTTTGAACGAAATATTCTGAAAGGTATTTTTGGGGCAGCGCAGGAGAATGGACAATGATGGAGGCGTAGTAATAGGGAGCTGTACTCTCCATATAAATCCCCTAATTACATTATACACATAAAACTACATCGTCTGGAAAGGACAGGACATGTGCAACGTATGCCATCTACGAGAATACCGAAGAATGCAATGGAAGAGAGAGTGCTTGGGGGCAGACTAATTGGAAGAGCTAGGAAGAGATGGCTGGATGACGTCACTTAAGATGCAAGGGAACTGTTGGGGTTACGAAAATGGAGCAGAGATGCGGAGAGCAGAGAAAATTGGAGGCGAATTACTGGCAAGGCCTGAGCCAAACCTGGGCTGTAGCGCCATCGAAGAAGAAGAAATTAATGCCAGGCTCTAAATATTATCAAAATTACACGATAAAATCATTGTATTAAAATAGTGTTTAGTAAACCAGTAACTCCATTTTGACTGTACCAGAACTGAACTGTTTTCTGATCGAAAAAATCCTATATATCTCATGCAAAAATTAAACTACATGTACCATTTGCGTTATTCATTGTAATTTTAATGAATTTTTCCTGACCACGGAAAATGTTTATTTGTAAAATGTAAAGGGTTTTACGCGTAGACGCAAGAAGGGTAGAGTATTATTTCCTTCTCTCATAGGAAAGCAGCTCGATCAAAATTCTCATATAATTGTTTAATTCTTGCATTACGTAAACAAGAATTTAAAAGAGTATTTTACCTTCCTCCTAGAAATCAAAAGTAAAAATAGAAAATAGGAAATAGAAGTATCCTACTTATTTGGAAATGAATATTTTATTACGGAAGTAATCAGAAGGCAATGTTCCCATGAAAAGCGACTTAGCATGATCGTTATCATTACCACCACGAACATCGTGTATCGTACTATCTCAGTGTCTCATATTTTCTCCCCTTAGTGTTTGGTTCTTACCTTTATTAAAATCAGCTTTGTGGGCTTTCCTTCTTCCGGTAGTTTGACCACGATGTCTCCATATTCGTCCGCCCACTCCACGTTCACCATAATCTCCGCTTGGGGCGCGTCGTACATCGCCCGAAGCAGCAGAAGGCTCGCAAGCTCCGTGGTGTACTCCTCCACTTCTTCATCGTTCCTCACGGACTTTCTTTCATAGGTTCTGCACAGAATATAAAACATTAACTTTGTTCATAATTTTATTTCTAGTCGAAAATCTGGGTATTTTAATTCGAATATCGCGATACCTCCGTTAAAAATCTGCATAAGTCCAAATAAAAGGCCTATAATTGTATCGTAGTATCCGATAAGTATTGTAGTATGCGATAACCGAGTTTGCTGCTCAAGAAAATTGGTACAAAAATACGGTATTAACTCTTATCGGACTGAATTGACTTCAACGTCGCGCAGAAGGAGTGTCAGTAATGAGGGCATTCTGTTTCGTAGTTCAAATTAGAACAGAACGTTTTAATGAATTAAAAAGATTTTTGGCGTAAAATGCATTTAAGAGGCTCAAGGATGTTTTATAAGTAATTGCATAGTCTAAAGCCGGAATCTTTGTCATGAACTTTATGGAAAAGAGCCAAATGTAACTTAGAAGGGTTCGATAAAAAGGAGCTTAGAATAAAATGCGTTGAGAAGAATGCCTTCGACGAGCTCAAGGATATTTATATTAATTGCGTTAGTCTAAAAGACATAGCCTCATCATGACACTGAACACGTCTAGAAAGCATCCAATTGGATCCCTGGGGAGTGCAGCTACAGGCCGTGTTAAGATATGTAAAACAAAGTGTATTGCAGCATGGAATATCAGAGGACTGAATCAACAAGAAAAACTTTGTCAAATTAAACGAGAGATAGTTAGATGTAACATCAACTTCCTGGATTTATCAGAAACTTCTTGGCGTCAGAGTGGTCACTTATATCTGCTGCGGGTAATCACATTATGAGTTCAGGGAATGGAGGAAACTCCAGTAATGGTGTGGCAGTAATAGTGGACAAGAAGTGGTCCAAATCAATTATTAAGAACAAGCTAATAAGTGATAATATAATAGTATGAAATTCAACTCTGTTTCATACAAATTAAAAATTTGTGCAGATCTATGCCATAACCTTCACTTCCGATGAAAAAAATTAGGCGAATTTTATGACGTTCCAACTGATGTGTTAGCTCATATACCAAAGAATCAAGTTACCGTGATTCAAGGTGATCTCAATGCAAAGGTGGCCAGAAACTGTTCATAATCAGAAATTGCCGGAAACATGGGCTTGATACACGTAATGAAACAGGAGAAAAAATTATTCAATTCTGTCAAGGCACATCTATGGTTATTGCCAACACACTCTTCAAACATCATCCAAGAAGACTCTATACATGGACATCACCAAATGGAGAATATGAGAACCAGACTGATTACTGTTTTATTCGATCGAGATCGAGTACTAAAAATGTAAAGGCAAGACCAAGTACAGACTGTAGGACAGATCATCAACTACTTGCAACCACAAGGCGGCAGCTTTTGAAAAACATTACCACAGCTCAAACTCTATACACATCTCAATGATGGAAACGAATGAAAAGAATCTGGAACACTCCTACAGCAGAAGCAAGACAAATATGACATAATTGAGCTAATCTGCAAAAAACATTCGAGAAACCAAAGAAGAAATTCTGGCTAAAAGAACTAGGAAACCAAGTAAAGGTGGCTGGTTGTTCTCAGAAGCAACAAAATTGATAGAAGACCGGAGAGAACCGAAAACAAAAGGGATTCAGTGTACACCATTAGATAAGTTTTCAGCTCAGATAAGGCGAGAAATAATAAGAGATAAGAATCCATTTATTAATGAAACTTGTGAAATAATAGAAGCACATGTGGACAAGAATCAGTCCCGAGATTTATTCCAAGAAATACGGAAATTAACAGGAACATTCAAGCAAAAGACATCAGCTATTGAAGATGAGAACCGAATAGTACAGTCAAACCCAAATTATATCCTAGAATGGAGGAAAAATATTGTTAAACACTCTACGTAGGCCCTGAAGAGTCCCCAATTAACCGAATTGTATCTAAGGAACAAGATCCATCTATTATAATCAATGAAATTGAACAAGCCACTACAAAATTAAGGAACAACAAAGCACCAGTACTGATGGGGTGACTGCAAAAATGCTGAAATTAGCTGGGGAAAAAGGAAAAGGAGTAAAACTTCTATTGGAGCTATGTAATCCAGTGTGGTCCACAGGCATATGGCCAAGACATAGGGCTGAACCAGTCTTTATTCCAATACAAAAGAAAGGTAGAACAGAGAATTGCATCAACTATTGAAATATATCACTCATCTTACATGCGTCGCAAGTCTTTTTAAATATTATTCATGCAAGGCCAATATATCACTTAGATAACCAAATACCGCCAAAACAGGCTGGATTCGTCAAAGGCAGAGGAACGAGGGAACAGATTTTAAATGTTAGGCAACTTATAGAAAAGAACGAGGAATTCAAAGCCATTATAGTGCGGTTTTTGTAACTTTGCTCCTCAAGATCCATCTTCATGATGGAGTATGTCACGGTATTTCTCGTCTTTCTCAGTCGTTCCGTTAGATATCGCATGATCGCGACCGTATCAAGCAGTGCTTGCGACATCTAGCGGTATGACCGAGAAAGACGCGAAATGCAGTAAGAAATTCCATCGCGGCCACAGGGGCTTGGGGGGCAGAGTTACAAAAATCGAACTACAGTATTGTGTTCCATAGGCTACAACAAAGCCATCGACTGTGTACAATGGAGGAAACTCTGGATCATTCTACAAGAAATGGGGGTTCCTAAACGTCTAATCCAACTAATTCGGAATTTATATGGAGACTCAAGGACAGTAGTTAGGACGTACTATTCGTCAGATAAATTCAAACCCAGGAATGGTGTATGTCATAGCTCCACACTCTCTCCTAACTTATTTAACATATATAGTAAGCAAGTATTGAGAGAAACCTTGGACAATTGGAACAGCGGTGTAATAATTGGAGGTGAAAGGATCAACAACTTACGATTTGCTGATGATACCATACTATGTGCAGATTCGGAGGAATAAATGAGCCAATTGATAAAATAGAGATATTGAATAGAGAAGACGAGTAACAAATACGAACTGACTATTAATAAGACCAAAACCAAGGTGATGATAAAGGATGAAGGACAAGTCCTCCCACCAACAAACGCACTAAAAGACTATGAAAAATTGACAGACTTTATCGTCAGGACAGACTCGTTCAGGCCGATGGAGGATCATCCAAAGAAATAAGAAGAATTGAGTTAGGAAGAGAGGCAGGCTTGCCCCAGTTTGGAAAGATGACCAATTATCGCGAAATAGTAAACTAAGATTACACAGGACTTTAGCCTGTCTTTGATGTTATATGGAGCAGAAACCTGGGCTCTTAAGGCAGCAGATATAAAACGAATTAATACCTTTGAAATGTGGGCCTATCATCGACCGTTGAGAGTATTATGGACTGACCTCTCAATCATAAACCGACTAAACGCCGTACCGATGGTCGAGATGGTTCAGTCAGTAGTGTACTGGTGATCTCGGACCAAAGGATCGCGGATTCAAGTCCCGCCTCGAACGTCATCATCATTTCATCTTCCATACCTCCATGGCTAACAAACCTGGGGGATAAAAATTGGATCCAGCTAAATGCTGATCCCTTGAAAAATTACATGATCTGCCACCGAGATAATGTTAATGAGCCCCAGCAAGTGCAAGGTGCATGCACGTGTGGTCCAAGTTCGCGGTCAAAATAAACGACTAAACATTCAACAGATTGGCGGACATCTAAAACCAAAGAATATTGAGATTCCTGGTACACATCGTACGAAGGAATGGAGCATGGCTTCAGAAACGGATAGTTTAAGGTAAAGTAAAAGGAAAAAGAGGCCGAAGAAAAACAGCCATGAGATGGATAGATCAATGCGAGACCTTCAGTGGTATGAGCCTAGAAGAAGCAATGCGGAAGGCAGAGAATCGAGAAGAGTGGAAACATACTGTGGAAGCCATCTAGATGAGTCACCTAACATCCGTCTATGGAAGAGCAGGATCAAACAAGAAAGCGTCAACTCGCTTTAAAAGATGAGGGTATAGTTACAACACCATTCCCTTAGCAGTACCGTGTTGTCCGTGTTATTGCGGAAGTGAGTTGCTTTATTCGCGTTTTTTACGATAAGGGAGAAGATACAATGAATGCAATAGATATTTTCATTTGTGGTTCGAATCTTTATCTAAAACCGCGTTTAGCTGCTATATTCCTGTGGTTAAGTCGATGGGAGAAGCCGGTGTAAAGCAAACGGAGGTTGGTCCGTCCCGAAGTTGACGAGGCATATGCAGCTACGTTTGGTTTTTATACTTTTAATAGAAGAAAATGCTCATATAACCAGCTGCGTTGGCGCTTTGCATCGCTCTAGTTTACTATAATTCAGCAACACAGCAATTGATTAGCACTATAAGTTGCAAAATCATGCTACGATGGAGCCCGAACATGACTCTGTAGTTACGGCGCGACAATGGGCAAGCGCTATGCGCACAAAATTAATTTGGGTGTTAATGAATGAAAGATTATTTCGGCGTTAAATACATTAGTCTCAAGAATGTTTTATATTAATTTCATGGGCCAACGACCGAACTTTTATCATGAACTTTGACTGTACTTTGAGACTCAAATGTAGCTTAGAAATGTTCAGCAAAAAGAATTTTGCAATAAAATGCGTTGGAAATTGTGCGTTCGACGTGTTCAAGGATGTTTTATGTTAATCACATAGGCTAAAGTACAGAGTCCCGTCATGGAAGTGAACATACGTTGAAAACGTCAACTCACCCTGAAAAGTTTGAGGTTGTAATTACAACACCATTCCCTTAGCAGTACCGTATTGTTCGTATGATTGCGGAAGTGAGCTGATTCTTTCACATTTGTTGCGATAAGGGAGAAGAAATGATAAATTCTATAGATATTTTCAGTCTACATTACCTATGTTTTATATTCTTCTAACATTATATCTGTTCTCTAATTTTCACGGATTTATGCAAATGTCTTTCAAATATCACAGATTACGCCACAATTCATTCTTTTATCTCTCTACATGTTCAGTAATTTGATTCATTTATTTCACTTGTTACTTTTATCAATACAAAATGAAACATTGGTATTTACTCCACAATTGTCCTTAACAGAAACTATTCAGATCAGGAAGGTCACGCTGGTAGACGAAATTCGGGTATGGAGAGGGACGCATGTATACGTAAATTAATGAATTTGGAAATTTGGAAGAAGAATAATTAATGGGAGGTTGCAGAGTTTAAGCTGCAGTGATAATTTCACGTACACGTTTTGTAAGGGAAATATTTCAATTAAGGGTGTTTTGGGGAAACAGGACGTTTCGATAACGTAGATAAAAACAAGACGAAATAGAAATGTCCAACCGAGACATTCGCGAATGCAGTCAAGTGTAAATTGTTTGTGTTAATATTATTAGATTTACGAGATTAACTTTTTAAATAACTTTATTCTATTATTAATTTGTCTGTAAATAGTATAACGCGAAATCGTTAATTATATTGGATGGGGGACAGTTTAAATTTAAAGAGGTAGAGACAAGGACCAAGGTCCCTGGAGAACTTCCAACGTTCTTCGTAGGAAAATTTCTCCTCGACGAAATCGGAATCTACTCATCTCAAGGAATTTTAAGCGCCTCGGAAAACATTGTGCAGTCAAATTTACTAAATCTTTGCAAAGAAACAATAATTAGACATTTTAGACCTCAATAAGTGTAAGGAAATTGTTATTTGGAATAAAATGGCGTGCCCAAAATACAATAACTGAATAAGATAAATTATGAAAATTCAATGCCAAAGTTAAAGTGAATGAAAGTTTGAGTTCAATAAATGTTATGAAAATTTTTATCACGGCTGATTTTTAATAATTGGAGGAGAACACATTTCCATGTAATTACATATTTTTACAGGAACTGGATACCTGCATTCAATATATTTTAGAGTTTACAAGACATTCTGAATGAATTAAAATATTTGTATTTTACACACTTTTACGTATTTTGGTATAATTACATCTTTTAACATATTTTACCTATTACTATATTTTTTAAATTTTATTATATTTATACGTCAAAGCGGAACATTTCAGATGCGCATTTGCAATACACCAATGTTAGGAAATCATCTTTCTTACAAATTAATTGTAATGCTGCTGCGCTTCTACGGCCACTATTTCTTCACCATGATCCACCACTCCCCGCTTACTGCGTACTCGGAGAGAAGAGAATGAACGCATTTTTACTAAAAAAAGTAATTTCAATAAAGTGCTTGCTCCTGTTTCACGTAGCACATTCCTTACCCGATCGAAAACTAATAAATATTTTTTACAGAAAATTGTCTTACGGCGTTGTTCGATTGGGGGGGGGAGATATTTCCTTTAACCCCCGGCTCCCGGGATCCATCACTGGCTAGACAGTACTGCTATTCACATGAACACTGTCTCCCCGTAAACACTGTAATATATGCTATGAAGGTATTTTATATTTCGAATACATTTCTTTTGTGTGGGGAAGACTAGTGTACAGTTACTTCTGTAGAGGTAGAACCTACTTTCAGCGACTCCGAATTTTTGTTAAGAACTGATCGACGAAGTTCTATGCTCTGAAAATGCTTGCAGAGAATTTTAAACTCAATCATGAATTTTTATTTTACTTATTTTCTATTTTTTCTTACATATTTTGAAAAAATAAGTACATATTAGTAAATATTTTGCATTTTGTATTACAATAAATTACTAATTACTTACAATTTATGATCGGTTTCAAATGTCAAGCGAACATTTCACAATAATATGTCCAACTTGAGGCCGCTTATATCAATAAAGAAAAACGTTTCATTATGAACACTTTTCTACAACTCCATGAAATTATATTAGAACTAGTGATGCTACAGAATGGCACAGACTTTCCCGTATTAGTTTTCTATTTCCTTGGATCTGGGCTAGCTATTTGGAATTGCCACATACTCTTGCCAGCTGCCATTTATCGCCCCCAAAGTACATTTTCTTGACATTTTCTTCATTTTTCGATTTCCTAATGGAAGAACGGAAATACTAATTTTAGAATATTAAAAAACACACTAACCTTAGTCCTATATGACAATTTCCTTTTAAAAATGTGCAGCTGTTTTTAAGAAAATGGCGTTTAAGCGCAGCTAAAAATGCGAAATTTGAAGCTCTTTTTCACAAAAAATATTTGAGTTTCCGAAAAACTTCATTTGAAACACACTCACAAATATAATAATTTTTACAAATTGCTTTTAATGTGCATATTGAAGATGTGAGAAATCTTTCAAAAAAGTTATATTTGTGTAATTTTTGAAAAAAACAAAAAAATACCTGAAAATAACTTTACGTCACATTAAAGAGTGCAATTAGCACTATCCGTTCCAAAAATTTGAGGAAAAATTTGGAGCCATTTACGAGAAAATGGCATTTGAGCATTTCTGAAAATGAGAAACTCGAGCTAGTTTTCACAGAAGAGAGTTTTCGACAAACTTTACTTGACATTATTTAAAGCACATGTACTTATTAATGTGAAAAAATTGCCGATAGTGTTTATAAATATTAATGACGTGAGACACAAGTAAAAAAATACATTTTTGTCAATTTTGAACAAACAAAAGAATAGAGCAATACGTCGTATATGTCATCTCATAGAGTACATTTAGCACTATCCCTACCAAAAGTTTAAAGAACAATTTTTGAGCCGCTTTTGAGAAAATCATCTGTTTGTATTTTTTTAAAATTCCATACGTTTCGTACAATATTACGCGAAAACTACTGAATTTTTTACAAAAATTTACATGACCTTGAAGAAAGAGCTAACTATGAAGAACAAATGCTATTAGAAGGAAAAATTGGACGGGGTGACGGAGAGACGGACGGACAGCCCGACAGACGGATGGACGGACGATTTTATTTCAATTGGTTTAGTTCAATTTATTTCAATTGGTTTTGGTACCAAGGACTTCCAAAACAGAGATTCTGGCTACACCACGTGTTAGGGGATTTTTTCTCTTAATTTAGAAACTGGATTTATCCACACTTTCGTTATCACGGCCCGGCAACGAATTTTTTTCTGCCGAAAATTCGCCACATTTTCGCGCAGGATTACCTAACTTCCCCTATACTATGTATATTACTCCATATTCACGTACGTATACGGCAAGTAAAAATTACATTATTCTGGGTTGGGTCATGATTGTGAAAGCACACATTCCGTTTATTTCGTTTACTTCGATAATTCTTCTTTACACTGATACAATATCTTTCATCTAATGCGTTATACATTTTCAAGATTGCAAAACGATTTGAGAATTTAATATGTATAACTTTTTTTGTATTGTGAATAACATTACTTTCAATCCGCAGGCGTTCTTGAAGGAAATAAATTGCGGATAGCTAAAATGCGCAAGAGGATATGGTTGGAAACCGCAACTTCCTATCCGGCCACTGGACGCTGTTCTTTCACCATCTCGCTCTTGATCCGGATACGAGAAGCAGAATAAGAGACCCACGTAGGGAAACAATCGGTTTTGATCAAATGCGATCAAATGGTGTAATTTGGCGTGACGATGAAAATGCAGATCGTTGGCCAAAGTAAGTGGAAATTATTTGCGGCGATGTATACGAAAAGATGGAGAATACTGAATAAAATACTGTATTTTTATGTGTGTTGTGAGAAACATTTCGCGAATTCGATTAATTGTTCTTACAGAATAGTGTTTTTTTAAATCAGGGGATAAGATTTCAGACTGCGCTCTGTCGTAACGGTCGCGAGTTTTATGAGACAATGAAAGATTCAGTCGTGAGATCGAATTCAGTATGCCTTCTGTAATTTTCTTTTCTACTCAATTTGATTCTCAGTCCTAAAAACAATTACAACTCAAATATTCTGCATTTTATAAGACGTAAATAATATAGAAGGTAACGTGTCGTAAGTATACTTCTGGAGCAAATTTATAAATAGGTCGGATGTTCCTCACAACATGGCAGAGTCAGATGTCATGGGAGCAGGAAGTTCACACCTTCTTCATTTTCTCTCTCAGAAAGACTCTCCTCTGTCAGACCGGCGTAGGTGGCTCAGGGCGTCTGTTGATGCAGTGTCTTTGACCGGAAGGTCTTCGGTTCGAGTTCCGACAGGGATATGAGTTTCGATAGTAACTAGATAAGCGAATTCAGCCTCTGTACGGAGGAGAATTTTAGCAGCCGGCTGCCCTGATAGCTAGTTTTTCGTGGTTTCTTCGATCAACACCACGTAAATGCCGAAGCAATACCCTAGCAAACGGACAACGGGTTACGGACCGCGCGAGATCTTTCCCTCCTCTTCCTTGACCTATCATGAAACATAAATTATATCTATACCATGTGGTAGAAAAAGAATTTTGATACATACAGAAACACGATTTATTCACTTTTCGTTACCAGGACAGGGCAATACGAGTTTTTCTGTCGAAAAATCACGTTTCGTATCCCAGATACCATTCTCAATGGAGGTAGCCATGTTGAATTATGTCGTCCATATATTTTGTTTCCTTTGTAGTACCCGGTGGTTTTAAATTGTCATGACTTCTTTCAGGTACGCGTACAGAAAAGACTATTTTTCAAGACATTGTCCAATAAATAACACTGGAGATAAGAACTGGTTTCCAAACATGAGTGTTGAAATCACGTATTTCATTATTTAAGAGAAATATATAAATATTCGAGATCAGTAGGAATATGTGCAGAAACATTGATTTAACAAAAATATTTTTATTAATTTATGTATTCATTAAGTGTATTAATTTATTCATTATAAGTATGGAACAAAGACAAACGTCCAATGTGATTGAAAACTTATTAATGCTACTGTATGTTCGGAAATTTATGATTATTCTAATACCTTCTCTAATTCACTTGTTTCACTTCACCGTGTGAGTGACGAATGAATACATTTTCTTCTGTGCCCTCCCTGCCCCTAAATTGCTTTGGATAATTTGCCAGTGACAATACCTTATTATCTGTTCGCCCTCCTCTGTATTCTCTTCGACAGCTTCTGGATGCCCGTTGTGGGATGGGTCTCCATTCTCCGCTGGGACGGGCCCATTGATGTGGTTCTGCTGGAGGTCACGGACCTCCATGCCCAGCGTGCCCATGGGTAAGCCGTAGGGTACAAACGCAGGCGCTCGTTCGCACAAAGCAGCGACCACTGTCTCTCTGTGCACTGCCTTGGCGGAAATGTCGACTGCGCTTTCCTGCCCGGCGATAAGCTATGGCGTCATCTCCGGGTTGCTTGTTTTTTCCGCCGATGGAAGGTCGAGTTAGAATTTGGGGTCAATACAGATATTTACAATGCATGGAACTTCAGTGAGAAGAGAATAATTGATTTGTGCAAATTGACGTGTACTATCATACGCGTACTATCGACCATACGTGTACTATCGACGTGTACTATCATGGACATTTTGGCTGCCCCTCGTAGAATGATTATTCATATCATTTTGTTGTCAGCTCAGGCAGAACAAATATTCTAGATATCAGAACATACATCTGTACAACTATATTGTACAACTATGTATTTGTTTTTAAAGAAATCCACAATATTTCCCTATATCAGCTTTAATGCAGAATGGGTTTAGGAAGAGCGGCTTAGCGCAGGTCAGATCAAGCAATATATCTGTACGTTTATAACACTAATGGTTTTCATTTAGAAAGAAATTTAAACTTTCTATTTAACCAGATTTCGTCTATCCAGATTTCGTTTGTGAGGTGATAGGTGGAGGGTGCTAGATGTGTTGTTATTAGCGATCAGTAATAGGTTTTATAGAAAAAACATAAGTTTCTAATAATATTTTTAATTATTGAATGAACCATTATCTGCCGTTATAATTTAGTTCCATCGTTATCAAAACCAACTATATTACATTGTAGTTGGTGTTGGTTGTATTGAATATAAACAGAATGTCCAGCAGAATACTTGTTTCTTAACAAAAAATCAGCGATTACTATGTGATGCTTGGCATTTTTAAATTATTATTTTATTCAATATAAAATATTACGAGTACAGTTTTCAAAATAATGTTTAACTCAATGTCTAAATTGAACAGTGATTTTATTGCTCTATAATTTTTAAAACTCACTCATTCCTTCATTTTGAAGACAATAGTACTGAACGCCATGAAACAACCTTTTTTGGGTTTTCGATTTTCCTTACTGTGCTTATGCAGTGGCGTAGCTTCATTTGCTGTCATCCGGGGCAAAACTAGTGTTTTCCTCCCCCATAATTTAAATATAAAAATATCTATTAGTGAATAGTTTACACACTATTTAATGAAAAATAAAAGTACATTTGGGCGTGACATTTATTATAATATATTAAAAACTGTGTTATTCAGAATAATTGATATATAAATAAATTCAGAATAATACATAAATAACGTAAAACAAATAATTTCTAATTAACAAATGCCTTTTTTTATAAAAACACTTCTCGATATTTAAGGGTGATAAACATATCCATAATTCCATCAAAATCTATGCTATAATCTGTAATCTATAAAAAATCTAAAATTTTCTAATTGGTGTCACCTCTAAAATGACTTCATCCGGTGCGGACCACCCCCTCTACCCCTCCCTAACCACCCCACTGTGCTTATGTAGTAAATTTCTGTTGTAAACATTTTGTTATTTAAGGTCACATCAACATCAAGGTCATTAGCGACCACTGTTGGGTATAACGTTATGTAACTGAAAATGACATGATATGGTGATGATAAGGGTGAAAGGATGAACACAAATACAACCATGTCTGAGACGGGACTCGAACCCGCGGTTCTTGGGTCCGAGATTGCCTACGAAACTCTACTGCTTTAGCGATCTCTGCCACGGAGCCGATATTTTGTAAACTTTCTGCGGCTCATCCTTTTGCGTGTTGTAAGTGCAATGGTTCATCTAGTTTGACAAATACAGCGTAGAGGTCATGAAGCGAATGAAACGTCTCTCAACGGGCAATAGTTTAAGCGTGAAGTAACTATCCAACGCTCTCTAAAATCATACAAACTATAAAATACAACAAAGAAAAACTGATTGAAAGCTCCTTCAGAGTAGGCACTGTTTGCCTAGTTTTCTCTGAAAGCGCTGCGCAATGTTTCTATAGATAGATTTCCTTTTCCTGGCAACAGAACAGTTGTTGATAAACAGATATCAGGGCAACGCGGGATACTTCAGGGAGCTTATTATAAAAGCCATAATACTCCACCATTAACCTTAGCGATAATACAACAAAGGACACGGGCATTACCAGGGCGGGGACTCACCATGCTTACCGCTCAAATTTTGATTTTATTCACATTTTTGTTGATTTTGGAAATCAGTTAATTGATATAAATAATAATATACATGTGCATTCATTTGAACAAAAACGTTATTCAATTTTGTCTGTACATGAAAAAATAATGATTTATCGCATCAATATTTGTATTTAATGACAAACCCTATTACATTTTTATCAAAAATATAGACCAATTTAACTACCATAACATAGTAATGTAGTAAAACATATTATTCTTAAACATAAAATAATACAAAAATATTCCAAATGTATTGTAATTAGTTTTTCTATATATTCTGATTATATTATGATTAGTTTTCGATAAGTTCTGAATTTGTTTAATCTTGACCAAAATCACTGTAATAACTCAAATTACAACGGACGCTTGTGATAAATCGCATCATATTTTCAACGAAAGTTACATCACAAACAACATCCATTCTTTTCTATTTTCTAAAAAACGCTACTCTTAAAAAAACAATCATCGAATGGGTCCTTGGTGCAGCTATTATTTATATTACTCCCCGAATTGCTTTTCCACCGAATTTGTAGCTTAGGCGGCTCAAGGCATCAATTGATGTCACAGCAGTCCCTCTGACCGGAGCTCCCAGGGTTCGAGTCACGGCGGCGGTGGCAGGAGTTTCGACTCTCTACATAGCTAAGTCGAGTTCAGCAGCTGAATGGAGGAGAATTCTTGCGATCGGCTGCTCTGAACGGTACTTTTCCGTGTTTTTTTTTGCGATCAACACCAGGCGAATGCCGGGTCAGTACTCTAACAAACGGGCTACGAATTGCGCGCGATCATTCCTTCCTCTCCCGTGTCCTATCTTCATCCCTTACTTACACATAGACACATACACTTACGTGCACTACATCACTACACGTCGGGAGACCGGTCGGGAACTTAGAGCTTGTCCTGGCTAGGGCGGTGCCCCTCTGGTGGGAGATACGTGGTTGGGAAAACCCCGCAAGTCAACGGATAGGTCGGCGCCGGATTTCGTCATCCAGTGGGGGAATATCACCGCCCCCTTGCGCGATAACAAGCACTACACTTACTGGACTAACGACCTTAATAGTTGACGCGCCCGGAATCGCTAATTAATCACTCAACGGAACTCGCAACGTCGCTCCGAAGGCGCTGGTTTAGTCACGTGACGTAAGTGGCGGTGCACCCGGGGTGGGAAGTGGGAGGGGGGCGGGCGACTGAGGCGCGGCTGCATCTGCGCGAGAGCCGCAAGCGCTTCCGCCCGCAAACGAGTTAAGGCAGCCGCCGCACGGGTCCCCCCCCTTCCCTTCCCTTCCTTTCCAGAGCGCGCCGCCTGGCCACACAAGTTTCCACTCTTTGTATTTCGTGTAATGCAAAGTGCCTCCGAAGGCAAAGCGCTCCTTCCACATCCTACACACATCTTCTTAAATGTTTTATTTTTACACTTTAAAAAAAAAATGTCGACCTGAATGGCCGATGTGGCTAAGAGCGTGCACCGACTAGGCGCTTCAGTCCGAAGGTCGCGGATTCGAGTCCCGCCTTGGGCAAGGTTGCTGTCCCTTGTCTCTCATGTACGTGTTGTCGTGGAAGGTCTCGCATTCTGCTCAACTCAATCAGAGGATCCCGCGAGGTTGTTGGTGTCTAGTGTATGGTCGAAAATGTGTCCCGTCGGGACGTAATTGGTAACCAGCTGTCTTCTGGATAAAAGCTCTGCAAAGAAGAAGAAAGAAAGAAATAAAGGCAGGGAATTTTAGAACTATTGGGTGTGTGCAGCATACCGAAACTCTTGTCTCTCATAATGCTATTTTACAAGTGGAAGGGGTCTGACACCACATGCAGGGAGGTGGAAGGACGGTAAGGGCAGACGGTGCCCTCCAGGCCGTTCCCTATTCTCTTAAAAGCCTAAGGTGGATAGAGGGAGCAAAAAGAACAAGGATCACCCCAGTCATGGCAAACAGCAGTTTATTGGGGAGGTCTTACCTTCATAGCCACCTGACGTATCCCAGCCTCGGCGAGGAAGGTTCTCCGGAAGAGCGACTTTGCAGCGGCCATGGCGACACTCGAAGTGAACGGTCGTCAGGGGAGAGGGCGGGAAGCTGCTTGCAGGACCCCGGAGGCTCGGTCTGGACTAGCGGGGTGGAGGAGTGCCGGCAGGGCCAGTTAGGGCTGATCTGAACCGACGGAGGGGTGAAGGGAGGTCGGCAGGGCAAGTTTGGGCCGATCTAAACCGACGGAGGAGTGGTAGGTCCGTGCACACGGGCGACGAGCTCACGAGTAGCATTCGTTCCCAGGCTAAGTGGAGGTCAAGCTAGACTTTACTGCTGGGCCGCTCTTTCCGCGGCAGAGCTATGTCATTGTGCTTAGGCGGGCGCCAGCCGTCTGCGGCCACGCGACACAAGCATTATTCATAGTTTTAAAAACATCCTGGCATTATTTAAACATCGAGAATCGATAGGAAAAGATAACTAGAAAGACTTTAATATTGGAGGTTTAGAACTGGTAAGTGAACTTTGAACTTTTGTAATTTTTATCATTTTCATATTTATCTTCATTGTTATTTCCTTCGTCACCGTCATCACCTTCCCTATATTTATCAGCAGTATCTCCATCATCTTCATAACTGTCTTCATCTTCATCATTTTTCTTCATCACCTTTATTACTTTCTTCATCATTTTCATCTTCATTTTCTTTACGTTTGTTTTATTAACTTTAACTATCTTATTCTTTACGTGCATATTCTTGCTTAAAATACGTTGCAAAGAATGCTAACTTTATGGGGCGCTTCCTGGAGGCGCGGCGTTGGAACATCGAGAGGAGAAGGAAGTATTAATTTCACGGACATCAACCGCCCACGCTACGCAATCGGACTATTGACAAAGAGCGTGCTTCCAGTGTCAACCCGCCCAAGATTATCTGTACGCATCAAATCGTTTAATTTTCGCTAAGGTCAAGAAGAGGAATTCAGTTTAACCTGGAGCAGTAGTGTCAAGGTCTTCTACTGGTGGCAGTATCACGCTTCGTGGCACCGTAGCATGCCACGAGCTTCTCTGAGTCGGGAAAGGGAACTATTAGTAACCCCGCCTGTTTACAATAGTGATGGCGTTGTCTCTTGTGGCGGGGTGATGAACTGCGTGGAGAGACGATTTCGTCGTGCCACTCGTGCCACGGACTCCCGCTCGTGGCATCGACCTTGATAACACTGAGTTTAACGAACATTAGCTCTATTTCTTTCTTCTCTTCATTTGCGATTCAAATAAAAAGATGCGTTCACAAAATGCACATGAAGATGGCCTTAGCGTGTGCTTTAGATTTTAGTAGTTAGACAGAGACACTACCATGCATGCGTGTGTCAGGTTCAGGAAAAGGATATTCATGTTTTCTATTCTACATTAAAAATAAACGATACAACGTAGCAGATGTTCGTCATGTGATACAATAAGTGATAACGAATGTTAAAAGTTTACCAAAAAGAGAACATTTAAAATAAAAAGGATCGAGAGGACAATTGACGTCATTGGAGGACTGTCCTCCAATGCAGGACGGCTGACAACCCTAGTTGGAGGCCACTGTGACCCCGGAGATTCGAATTTCGTCGTGGGTCGGACGCAGGCGGAGCGAACAGAGCGCGGCGGCCGAAGCAGTCGCCATATTTCGGCGTCTTCAGGGCAAAAACAGCGCGGCGCGCCGAAGGAAGATCCGCCTTCCAAAGTCGTTAAGCGATGCAATTACATACATTACCGCGCTAATGTTCTCTGGAGGTCGTAATGCCGGAGGCGTAATTGGTAAAATGCTTCAGCCATTTGTATTCGGATGAAAATAGTTTAAATATAATTACAGGCGAGCGTCTCGGCGCGGCGCGGCGCCGCAATGCTGGACCGGTGCGGCACAGGCGATGCGGCCCCCGCTCCGCTGGATGGAGTTCAGGTGGCCACACGACCTCCACCGCCGGGCGCGCGGGGCCTCGGAATTAAAGAGGAAATTGGGAGCAGCTCGTTGGCGACGCGGGAGGATGGTTCGGCGCCAGGGGTAGGGGACGGCAAGGCAACGCAAGGATGCGGATTTGGAGAGCATTGTGAGAATCGGATGCCTTGGAGAGGGAAAGGAATAAAATAAAACTGTTAGATTCGTTATTCTTTTTTTTTCTTTCACTTTGTGAGCCCAGGGGCAAGACATATCTAAGTTGTATTTTATTTAATTTATTAAATGTATTGTTCAATTTGTATCTATATATTTATGTATTACGTGGTTAGGCGGAAAAGAGGGCCTAATGGCCCGAGTCTCGCCACATAAATAAAGTTACTACTATTATTATTATTATTATTATTACTATTATTATTATAATATTATTATTTTCTTTATCCCTAAGATGCTTGGCCCCGGGAAACTACATGAATGCTTATGCAGGACCTCTGAGGGCCTGCGCAATACGCGCTCGATACATGCACAAGAACGTATTTTTTAGTTTTAATATCTTCATTTCTTTATCATTTCGATAGAAATCAACTTAAATGTTAAATGATTATTTATTTAAATAAATATTAAAGTGAAAATTGGAAGCAGCTCGTTGGCATCGTGAGAGGAAGCTGCGGTGTCAGGGTTAGGGAGACGGCAACGCAAGGATGCTGATTTGGAAAGCATTGTGAGAGCTTGGTGAGGGAAACGGAGGAAGAGAATACAATAACAATGTTAACTTCTTTAACCTGGGATGCTTGGACCTGGGAAAGTACATGAATGCATTTGCGCAATACGGTCTCCAAAAATGCACACACATGCTGGAGCAGTCTTCTAATGAACGGGGCAAAGACCACGCGCAATCTCTCCTTCATTTTCTTTGAACCTCGTGTTAAAGCCTTTGAACCTTCTTTCTCCTCATACACACTCACACACACACACACACGCACACGCATACATACACATTCTTACAAGCCCGAGAATATGACAAACGTGTGGAGATGAGTCGGAAGCATTCATCTGCTTACGATTAGGGCGGTGGGGAGAAATCTGGAAGGGAAAAGCCCAGCCAACGTGTAGACCGTTGTTGGATTTCTTGTTCCGTGGAGAAGAAGACCGTCACCTCCCTGCTCTAAAATGCGCTTGCCCAGATCGATTTTGAAACATCCAGATCGATTCGGAAATATCCAAATCGATTCGGAAATATCCAATTTGGGAAAATTTTAGGTATGACGGCCAGGGTGCGGTATCTACTGTTAAAATGTCTTTAGCAGATCTTACGGAATCAGTTGGATAAGAAATTTACTTGCGTGAAACAAAAATGTTTTTTTAATTCAAAGCAGGAAAAGATATAGCACATCCTAGTGGGTATATGAGGATACAACGAACCAGGATGTTTTAAGACTAGGAAAGGAAGAGACAAGGACAAAACCTTGTTCTCTTCAGTTGCCTGCCCGCCGCCTTTGATAGTTTGATTTAGAAACTGCGGAAGGAAATAAAATTTCTACCAGTGGTTTAGGAAAAATTTTTCTTCAGGGAAAACTTTGAATTATCTTTCTGTCCATCCCATTCAACAAAAGATTGCTAATTTTTGTGGTATGGTTGATCAGGCTATTAGTGTTTCTGACCCTTCTAACTACGCGTATAACTTAAATGTAATTACGGAAATTCTTAGTGAAAATAATTATCCTTTAGCTTTCACCGATAAATTCATAAAGTGACTAGTCATGATTAGTCAAAGAAATCTGTCATATACTAATAAGCAATCGGTTAATTAGTAAAGAACCAAAGCTATTTCCATTTCAAATATTCCCAAGATTTTGAATTTATTTACGAAAAAATATACTAGATTAAATATCGATATTAAAATTAGAAAAAAATACCATTAACAAAAAAATCTTCTCTGGAATGCTAAAGATTCTGTTTCTCTTTTAGACACAGAAAACATTGTTTACACTGTTTCCTGACTAGACAGCTCATTATGGTTTATAGACCAAACCAAAAGGTGCCTTAAATGGAGGATGAAACAACATGAACGTTACATGAAAACTTTTACTACTAAATTAAAATGTATTTCCCAAAGCTTCACACTTCACACAATTTCGATTTCGAAAGACCTTACGTTTTATAAATTGAATCTAGGAAATGCCCTCGGTTAATTTCAGAGACTACTAAGATTCATCAGACTGTTTATACGAATGTGGATTCGAATACCTTTATCAATGCTTATGACAATATATTCTCCAAAATTAAATTACTTTCCGGGCATATGTGATTTTATTGTAATCATACTTTACATAGTTTTTATTTTCTCGCGCTTAAGAAAGAACTTCTAAAGAAGAGAAAGTTATGTAATGCTGCGCGAAAAAACGGCGAATTTTTGGCAGAAAATATCTTATTACAGGGCCCTGGTAAAGTGTCGATAAATCCAGTTGCTAAATTCAGAAAACAAATCCTCTAACGACGTGGTGTAACCAAAATTCATGTTTTATGGCTTCTTGATACCAAAAAATCGATTCGCGGCAAAACGTCTGTCCTTATGTCTGTCTGTCTGTGAACTACGCTAGAGACTAAACTGTTTCTCCAAAATTGATATATTCCCATCGATCTGGTTGAAGTCGTGGTTTCTGGAATTTGAAGCGGATATTTTAATTTTGGGGATACTTTACAAGAAGCCCCTGGGTCATTTTCCAAATTTTCAGTATTTTTAGGAATTTGGCGACAAAAATAGTCGACCGCTCCCAATTTACTGCGCTTCCCGAACGTCCTGCTAAGCAGTTGGATGCATCGTAAGTTAGAAATATGAAATAATATACAAATTCTTTGTTCGTTTCTTCTTCGAGCTTTTGTTATAATTTGAAAAATAATCTTTTAGAAATTATTTAAAACCTATTTTAAATTGAGTTCTTTAATTGAGTTAAACGTGAAAAGGAATATATGATTTTGCTTTGCTTAATAAGGTGTGGAATAAAAAGTAATGAATGTAAAAACAGAGTAATTTTGATGTATATAAAATATTATCTTTAATTATTATATTTTTCTATTGTCATTTTTGCAGCGGTAACAACAATGCTAGTTGGCAAAATGTGTATGCCATACGAATAAATGGCCATTGTTGCTTTAACTCAAACTAATAGCTTTATTTAAGATACTGGCAGCTTATAAGCCTAGATAAATGGGTAAAATATTATGAGGAACATCTGGAGGAACACCCTGTAGAATACCATAATTTATATCAGTTGAAAGATACATCTGACGACCTTGTAGAAGATACAACACCAGTAGAAGTTGAGAAAGTGGTGAAAAGCTTCAAATTGGTAAAGCTCCCGGACTAGTTAGATAAATGTAGAACTAACTAAACTATCAGTATTGTTCGAACAGCTTTCTGAATTATTTAATGCGTGCCTCGGTGGTCTTGGATACCAGAAATATTAAAATTGGGTAATATTTTTTAAAATCTTCGAATATCTAATATATTTTTAAAAAGGGAGGTAAGGGGAAATGCTCCAATTACCGTGGTTTAACCGTCCTGAAGTCCCTTGGTAAAATCATTAAAAACCGATTGGAAAATGAAATAAATGAAATTGAAGAACAGAGTGGCTTTAGAGCATGTAGATCCTGCATAAATAATATATTTACCACCATTCGACCATCCTGCATAGATAAATGGCTGGCGCATAACTCTGACAGACATTTAGTCTATATTGACTTGTAAAAAGCGTACGACAGTGTCCCCCTTTCAAAATTGTGGATGGCCATGGAAAATCAAGATATTAATAGTGTGTGTGTATATATATATATATTGTAGTGGCACCGAATTAATTACAACTGCAAATACAAGAATATTTTCACGAAGCACGACAAAGGAACCGGTGGCGGCGCCAGGATTCTGTCCGAACACCCGCTTGCCACCCCCATTAGACACGCGCAGATGTCCGAGACGCTAGGGGCCGCGCGCGCGCCCGCGCCTGTCCCCGACGGTACTTTTCCGCGGCCCCCTCGCCCACCTCCTCCCTTGAGATTCTCAGTTTCTTCCCCCGGGCCATTAATTACTACCCCTGTTTGACATACGATTGAAGTGAGAGGGAACGAGTGTAAGTTTCTCGCTCAGTTGTCGACTCAAAAAACCTCCGATGATTGGACGAAATTATTTTGCGACGCACTAAACTTTCGCCAATAGCTGCCAAGCTTAAACAGAATTCTGGAGTGTTCTAGAACATTTTGGATGAATTTGGTGGGGAAAGAGAGGCTGGAAAGACATCATGAACACAGCGCCAAGAGAGAACGTACGAGGCAGGCTAGGAGGAAGGTCGTGTTCGCTGCGGCGTCCGTCGCCGGCGAGATACATTTTTTTAAGTCTTGACTTGTGAGAGAAAGCGAATTCATTAGGGGGTATATGTGCACGGCCTCCAAATATCAGTGGAACGTGGATTTTAGACACCTATTTTTAGTCAGGATAGCGGAGAGAAAGTGACTTATGCGTAACTCGTGCCTGAGTGCATTCTACTGAAGTGATTAGATCGTTTATGGACTTGTAGCGATCTTCAAAGTGCGGAGTGCGGATTGCCTCCGTGACGCGTGGACTGAAAGTACAGAAGCCATTGTGTCAGGCGCGTGAACATTATCTGTTGGTTAGTATCTGTGAGTGAGCGGCGTTGTGCTTTTGTTGGCGCCCGAGATCCCGTCGCAGCGATACCTGGTCGACCCGCCTGCACCGGCCCGCTTTTGTCGCCTGTTCCTTCCCTCCGAGCAGTGCCCAGCGTGCGCGCCGGACCCAGCCCCCGCCAGCTGGCAGAAGAGGTCGTTCAACCCGCTGGCTGGTTTCGTAAGTCACTTCGCTAATGCGGTATTACGCCCTTCAGGCGCTTCCGTGATCAAAAGGAACGAACTTTTGGAAAGAGGTATTTGCATTGCCTTTTGACCAGACGGATAAGCTAAGATTCTCGGCCGCGCTTGGTCGTCAAGAGAGAATCGGCGTAAATTTATGTCAAATTTTTTGTATCAGTGTTATTTTTAATTTTTATGTGTGTAATTTTGGAAATGGGGGTGAAGGAGTCCACTACTTCCACCATCTACTACTTCCACCATCATTAACATTTTCAGCACGCCTTTCTCCCCACTGAGCTAACCGGCAGCCAAGTCTTCCGCGCCCAACAGAACGACACGGCTGTCGCTATATATATATATATATATATATATATATATATATATATATATATGCCATTAGAGAGTTAGATACGGACAGTATCTCTTACGTCAAGTTAGAAAATAACATATCAAAAGAAATAAAGATAAGATAAGGGCTAAGTCAGGGGTGTTGCATTGCACCAACCTTGTTCAAAATATATCTAGCAGGAGCTCTAAAAAATTCGAAGAAAGAAATGTGTGAGGATGGGAATAAAATTAAATGACTATGTTACATTCACTAAATTTTGCAGATAACCCAGTGATATTCTCAGAGAAATAAGACGATGCATATTATATGTTTAGGAAATTAAATGAGGAATATAAAAAATGGGGCTTGAAGGTCAATTTCCAAAAGACCTAGTACATGGTAGTAGGAGGGACAGGAAAATATTTAGTAATAGAAGATGGCTCGGTTATTAAGTGTTGTCAGACGTTTAAGTATTTAGGAACAATAGCGACTGTTGCGACCTTTGTTTTCTAAGAAACGTGCCTCAAGCAAGGCATCTTAATCCGTCTTGTCCGACTCAGACTTGACGTCAAGGGAAAGACCTGGCTGCACCTCCGGCGACGAAGAGCGTCCTTTCCTGCTCTCCGCATAGTCTCTCACCACAGGTATGTCGCCCTATTTTCTCGACGTATTTCAACTTTTTCACTTTTACAAAATCATATTTTTCATTAATGATTAGTTATTTTATTATTTTGAATAATTACTTTGATATACGTGTTAAAAGTATAATTTATAATTAAATTTATGAAGACAAATGGGTGTTTAATAGGATTTTTATTTTAATTATAATACATTATATAATTAAGTATTTAAATTCAGTTAATTTCCTAATTTCACTAAATACTGCCACAGTAGGAAGCGCGTTTTACTAAAAATGAAATTAAATGTAATCAAACTAAAAATCGC
Source organism: Acheta domesticus (assembly GCA_031308135.1). Lineage (NCBI taxonomy): Eukaryota > Metazoa > Arthropoda > Insecta > Orthoptera > Gryllidae > Acheta > Acheta domesticus. Next base: position 160,238,438 of record JAHLJT010009419.1, read on the forward strand.
TTTTCACGTGAAAATGTTTATATCATTACGTAATTATCATATCGCTTGTAGCCTGCAATAGTGTAAAAAAATCTGATGTGATAAATAAGTTTGAAGTTTTCACCTTGTATTGAAACTCATCATTCTTGCATTCACACTTTTGTATTTGTTGAAGGAATACTGTGCTATATGATATTGTTGCTGCTGGAAGGTAGACCAATCTGCAATTCTGGAGAGTGCATGAATTCAAAATTCGTATTAAATGAATTGTGTTACTTTTGTAGTCCACGATCGATATATAACGTAGTTAAATTCCTTTGCAAATCAGTTCCTATCGTTATTAATGACAAAAAAATTATGACCACCTTTTTCAATAAAATACTCATCTGTGGGACGGTCGGACGTTTCGAAAAAAACAATTCTTTTTCAAAACTAGGGTCCCGCCCAAAACGAGTACTTCATATCAAAATGCCTACACCGACTTTTGCAGGATTACAAAACATGAAACAGGATATCTTTATTCATTTACGAATTATAGATAGCTAAGGGTCAATCCATTTTAAGTGATCCAGAATTTAATAAATTGGTTGCTCGACCATCTCGAAAAAAAATCATATTTTGAACATAAATTTCCTTATGTTTTGGCTGTCCAAAAACATCTTTAATTATTTTAGTGTACCTGGTTTACAAATGGCGGACATTTTTGTTTTACGCCGTGCGCCGTTTTTCGCGTTTGTAGACATTTACTCTTTTCTAAATTACTCAGTTCTAAGTTGTTTTACCATTCTAGAATAAAAAGCATTAGATTCAATATACTCTGGCCTACAAATCGGAATATCATTTGCATACCATCTATGTTTTTTTATTTGGATTATTTACCAATTCTATGGATCGTGAATGAGCAAAATTCCATTTTCAGAGAGTAATTTCTCAAAGAAGGAATACAATTACAGCCTTAATTTCTTCTGTGCCTTTACACATGCAATATAATTACTTTCTTGCAAAATATCATTGGTATATAACGTATCACTTTAAAATTACACTCTCTTAAAAATTGGAATTTTGGATTTTTTCCAAATTTCCATCTGTAATGTCTCTGTTGGGGGACCAGATAAAAATCTAAGCACACATGTTAGATCGCTGTGATACCAAACTTCAGTAAAAATTTCAACATTTATATTTAACTTGAAGTATTTTTTAAAACGTATACTTTTTTAAATGGATAATGTTTCATATTTCAATTTGTAGGCCAGAGTATTCTGAATCCAATGATTTTTATCCTAGAATGCTTGACCAACCCACAGATGAGTAATTTAGAAAAGAGTAAATGTCTACAAACACGAAAAATGGCGCACGATGTGAAACAAAAATGGCCGCCATTTGTAAACCAGATACAACAAAAACATCTTTATTTTTTTAAACAGCCATAACATAAGAAAGTTTATGTTCAAAATATGATTTTTTTCGAGATGGTCATGTGACGCGTGCTGTGGACCACTTACAATGGATTGACACCTAATAAGGTATTTAGAAATGAAATTGACTTTGCGAAATCCAACTGAAATCGAGTGACTCACTCATTCCGTTGAAGAGTCACTGAAAGTTTAACCAAACTTCCAGTTTTCCGATCCCCGGTGATTTGACCAGCGCAGCCTCCGCAGTGTAGAAAGGTCACTGACCAAGAGGCTCATTACACAAGGTCGCAGATCAGAAGCTTAGTGCAGAGCCGGAGCTCCATTTATTACAAGCTCCCGCGCGTCAGAGATTTGACTCGTAATCACCAAACCCCAGCAGCCGAGATGGAGGAGACCGACAGATTGTTTGTGAACACGGCTCGGCAATCGACTGGCGCCTGCGTTGTAAGCCTTCACCTCACGTCACCGCGTTGGCTCAGTGCGCCGAGACGACCACGAGGTGCAGTGAGATTAGAACTTCGTGTCCGGCAATGTTGAGCGACGTCCCCCACCATCATTCACGTCTCTTCTGAACGCTTGTGAAGTATGATGACTCTTACGTACGTACATCACGAGGCGATAGAATAAAACTAAAGTTTTGCGTAACTACTCAAACTTGATACTTTTATTGAGAAAGGTACCGTAATTTTATAATATTGCAATTTCAGTCATACTAACACTTCAGTCATTATTAGAACATTGGTCATTTAAAAAGTGAGAAAATTTCTTACCTGTAATCACCAGCCAGGTGATTACCCAATCCCAATCACATCACATTCCATTCATTACCCAATCACAAAACAAACATTATTAAATCATATCTGCAACAGTACTAGCACAAAGTACGGTAACTCGTATGCGCAATGCTATACAAATAAGTGATGATATCGTCACATAATGACTGTCTTGATTACTTTGAAAAGAGCTCCAACTTTTCAATGATAATACCATAACCAACGATCAAAATATTTTAAAGTAAAAGAAATCAATAAAATAACTAGCAGTTCTAGAAACACCTAGAAACGCTTCAGCTACAACACGAAAAAGTCCAAACGATTTCAAACGAAGCGCCTGTGGTACATATCTACATTTATTTCGAAAGTCAAGGAAGGGCAGTCATTTCTTACAAATAAAAAAAACTTCAAAAATTTAATTATAACAGTATTTGCAGTTTATTATACAGGAAAGCAATATGAATTTCATACAAACTTTTCTTGATTTCGTCGATGTGAGTTTACAATTTTTTAATATCATTATCGGCACTAAAACATTTTAAAGTGAAAGAACTGTGTTTGTTCTAAGTTAAATTTATTACTTTTCTTAAATCTATTTCCTTTCATAAGAATAATATCAGGCAGTAAAATTTTTTCTAACAAAAATTCGTTGTCTTCTGGCACACGATTACAACAAAGTCTGCTCTTACAAAGAAAGGCGAATAAATATAAATGGTAAGTAAATTGAAAAATATGTATATTGAAGACCAAGTACTGTATGTAAACTGTATGTAGTGAAAGCCAAGCATTGAATTAAATTATGGAGTAAAGTTTAAAACTGACCAAATTACAAGTTATACTGCACAGACTTCATGCATGACATCTATCATAGCCCGCTTCCATGAATGGAAATATTATTTATTTTGTATATTCTATAATTATTAATGATTGAATAGTATATGTATCATCGTTGCTCTTGTTAGTGTGATATAACTTGTATATGATGTAATAGTAGCAGTGTTATACTCGTAATTTCCAGGGGCCCCCTAACAAACTGGTTCATGAGTATGCTTTTGTAGTGAATATTAAGCTTCACGAGTAAATGAAATTGCTCTTATGATGCCATTGCTTCGTTAAATATTTCCTTTCGTACCTGTTAATTTATTACTTGAGACACGACATAACCATGATCGTCAAACCACACAAAAATTAAATAATTCTACGAATTGCAAAAATGAACAAACTTGACGAGAATATAAAAAACCTGCGTTCCAATTGAATTTAACAAGCCTACCATATTTTAATAAACAGGGTAGGCTCGTTTAATCTCTTTTCACTCTGCCCTAAAACATAATACACTCAGGTATACCTTGATAATATGTTCGGTAACCTAATAATAAGAATAAAATATGCAAGATACAATAAACTAAAAATAATTCCTATGCCACATTCTGTAGAAAAAATAGATACAAAATGCGATTGAGCTCCTCCAATTTACAAGACAATCTGTGACTTTATGATTCACACAACCAACTCAAGCAGAAACAATTTTTGTTTGTAATTTTCAAAATTTCCTGTAATTTTAAATTCTGTTCTCACAATTTCTTTTATTTTGTCGTGGGAGGAGGGGTCTGGCACCACATGCGAGGGAGCTGAAGTGCATGGCGGTCGGCAGAGAGGGCGGGAAGCTTCTAGTAGGACCACGGAGGATCCGACTGGACTAGTAGGGTATAGGAGTGTGGGCAGGGCCAGTAGGACCGATCTGGTGCGGAGGGGTGAAAGGAGGTTGGCAAGGTCAATTTGGGTCGCACTGAACCGACTAAGGATGAAAAGAGGTCGACTAGGTCAGTTTGGTTCGATCTGACCTGACGGAGGAGCGGAAGGTACTTACACATGGGCGACGAGCTCACGCCTTGCATAGGTTCCCCGCCAAGGGGAGGTCAAGTGTTATAAAGGTCTTTGCTTCTGACACGCAACACTCACCGTGCTGGATACTCGGATTGACTAGAGATTTTACCAGCTTGTTCAGTGCCTTTCAAAACCCCTACATGCAAATTTTTACGTGCTATGAAGCATTGCAAGTAGTGTTTTTGAGATAATTAGTATTGGGACCTTTCTTGACCTTACCGACCGTGGAAGGGCGGAAATCACTGCTCGCCGCTGGTTCTGCGGACGTTACTCATACACCGCACCTGCACTATCGGCCTATCGGCAAGGTCTCAGTTACTTGGAGGGCAGGCGGGGTGACAAAAACGGGTGTTTACTTTGCAAGTTCAGATGGAACGAACGCGCTTGGAAATCTGACACCGGCTGATAGACCCCGCGTAACGTTCCCAGCGCTGCCGAAGCAACGGCTCGCCCGCTGCGGGAAGCACGAAGGTCACGAAAGGTCCTGATGCAAAATGCCTTAAAAACACTATTTATAATATTCCACAGCACTTCAAAATTTGGGTATGTAGGTTTTGCATGGTGTTCTATCAGCTGGTGAAATTTCATGTCAATCCGAGTATCCAGCACGGTGAGTGTTGCGTGTGAGACTCTTTTCGAGGCGGAAGTACGTCATTGTGCTTACGGGAACGCCGCTGTCTGCGGCCACGCGACAATTTCCTGGCACAGTTTTTGTTTTTTCACTTCTTTTACTATCTTTAAATTCACAGTTGTTTTAATTATTAATTCTTTCAGTGAGATCAATCATTTTAAGATCAATTTTCTTTAAAAGGTTTTATCTTATCATTAATACCCTATAACTGAACCAAAATTCGAATATACATTTCTATTTATAAAAAGAAATAATAGTTACAAACTGTACAAGAAGATCTGACAAACAGTCTTCAGCCCACACAATCCATATTAATTACATTTTCAAATATGATCTAAACGTCTCCAAATGAATTAAAAATTGGAAATATGCTTAGCCATTACTTTACGTACAAAGAATGATTGATTCAATACAACTTCGTTTCCAGACTGTTCTTAACCACACTGTAAATAAAACAAAGAATTATATGTAATGACAAACAATAGTTTGTCTTTCTTTCACTTTCTTGACGATCTCCAAATCTGCATTTGTAAATACAACAGGCAGTTCGAATTGGTAACGATATTACTTCTTCGTTGGTTGGAGAAGAAACTGGCATGTAATTCTACGAATCGCAAAAATGAACTAGCTGGACGAGAATATAAATACCTGCCTTCGAATTGAATTTAACAAGCCTATCATGTTTTAATAAACATGGTAGGTTTGTTAATTCTCTTATCACTCTGGCCTACAACAAAATACCCTCAGGTATACCTTGATAATATGCTCTGTATTCTAATAATAAGAATTAAATATGCAAGATACAATAAACAAAATATAATTCCTATGTCACTCCCTATTGAAAAATAAATAGATACAAAATACAATTGGAGCTCCTCCAATTTACAAGACAATCTGTGACCTTATGAGCTACAACAACCGCAAACAGAAACAATTTTTGTTCATAATAATTGTTTACAATTTGCTGACGTAATTCTCAAGCCACGTCTTCTCCTATGGAACTCCACGACCTCGTCAGAAATTCTAGCCAAATATTGGGAATGGACTAGAAATGGAAGAATATAAAAAGAACAAAAAAACTAGAAAGGAAAAAAATTATCTTTTCAACCAACCATGGGGCCACGTGCATCTCTCCTTGATTCCACAAAATCTAAACGTTACAAATGCGTATGGGTATCTTAAGTTATTTCAGGTAATTTAATGCTTTATACTTAACTGTTATTGCCTCTTTTTTCTAGAATTGTTATTTTCCATTTGTGGTTCATCTTGGCAGTGTAATAAATAGCCACGCACCTCTCCTTCCCGAAGCCGGGTTTCATTCATATAGTTGAGAGTAGGACAGTGGGTAGGTCGTAAGGCGGATATTTGGAAACCAATTTTTCGGTATCAAGGACCCACAAAAACATGGACTATATATCTTGAAATATTTTTTAATTCTCATTATATTCTAAAATAGACCTTCAATCTTATTACTTATTAAATAAGTAATAAAGTATTAATAAGTATTTAAATAATTACTTATTAAATAAGTAATAAATATTAAATAAGTAAGAAGATAAGTAATAATAAGTAACTCTTAAGACTTATTAAATAAGTCTTGAAATATGTTTTTAATTTTCATTATATTCTAAAATAGACCTTCAATCTTATTACGCACCAAAAATATTTCGAATGGAAATCTAAACCAAATTTTTGTGTGCTGAATTCAAGCCTACAGATTCGTTGCATATCATTGGAATTATTACGAAATGGCTTGAAATTAAAAAAAACAACGTTGAAATGTAATTAACATCTGTTATGAAAATAACGTTTATATAGCCTTTTTAGTGTATCGAAGTCTGTTATAAAATAGAGTAGTACTCGGAAAAGGAAGATGTAAAAACGAGCCACGAGCCTATGTGATCTGCAATATGCGTACGGAAATAAATTACATTTGACAGAGATATAAAAACAAATATACTTAATGGCGCGTATGTTTATAGTGACATATCACAGCAGATCCATCGTGATTGCAACGCTTCAGGTTTTGTATCATTATTTATACTGTACTGTACACATTTCTATATAAGTCCCAATATGTTGACTATTCTGTCGTTTGGTATATGGACCGTTCGGCCTCGCAGATAACATTTTCAATGCTCAAACGACCCCGTTGATTCAGAAGCGGCCGATGCTTTGTGTCCAATCCTGCAGAGTTTATGTAGTGTGAATAGTTTCCTGTGCGCGAGTCCCTCCGAAACCGTTCAGCTTGGCGGTTTGTTCGAATTGAGATATGAACTTTATATGGGCTATAAATAATTTTCTTCTAATGCTGTGTCACTAAAGGGACAAGAACAATCAAATACAGAGATCTGACATGAGAGTTTCTTGGACAATTATTAAGTGATTAGGTGAATGGTGTAAAAAATAAATTAAATAAGGAAATAAATAAATAAATTAGAAAATGAAAGTAAGAAAATAAATATAAGTAAAAAAAAATTAAAAATCTGAAATTATTTAATAAAATTAGTTAAAAGAAATTTTCTGAAATAATTTTAATTAGAAATAGTTAAATCAAGAAAATTCAAGAGTGGTTATGTTATATTTCCATTGAGAATTTTAAGTTGAGGGGAAAATAATTTAGAAAATCAAAGAACAGAGTCAGTTGCGTAGATGTTGCTGATCAAAGACATATAATTACATTGACATACCCATAATAATAAATAATATTTTTAAGGAGAGGATTCAAGCTGTTAAATACGTTATTCTCAAAAAATGTCCTTCTTGCTTTGGTAGTAAACAGTTTTTATTAAGTCACTTTTATCTCATATTTTTCTTATATTTCTTTTTGCCCTTCCATACTTTAATATTATTTTTATATTTCCTTGGGAATTGTTATAGACCCACTGAAGATGGGAAAAGTGTTTTTTCGAAAGTTGCCTTTGGGTTGTTTCAATAAGTATTAATACTTTTGTTCTTGTAGTTTGATTATTTCGGCATTTATATTATAGAGTACCACAAGATATCTGATACTACCTCTGAACTCTGTCATCCTTTGTTTCAAAGATGTACCGATCTTACCAAATAGAGTGTATTGAGTGCATTACAATTGCCTTCGAAAATGGGATCAACACCACATGTTACACATTTATAAATACGGTCTAGGGAAGTGGTATTGAAATTCCGACAGATTTAAGAAATTTTGGAAATTAGACTTCAGCCAAGACTTAAGCTAGAGGCAATCTACGTAAACAATGAATTTCACAATTTCCAACATAAAATTTGTGGTGAATCTACGGCCGTGGTGTGCGCTCGCCCGGGCGCCGCGACCAAACATTCCCCACTCTTCCCTAGACACAGCCATCCCGGGCTTCCCGCACCCACCTGCGTCGTCTCCCCTGGACCTTCCCTCCCCGCCCCTAAACCTTCAAGAAAGACAGTGCAAACCCAACGGACACCCCCGCACACCCAACATGGGCTGGTCCGCCGCTGTACAAACGAGAGTAAGGATTTCTGAAGCGTCGCTCGTGTTCACATCACAAGTTCGTCTGACCTAGGCTTCGGATGAACTGTCACTCTCTCGTGGAAGCGTCCGCCCGTAGTTCCCGTGATTCCCGCAAGGTTTGACCACTCGGGACGGCGTAGTGTAGACCCAAGCGACCGACACACCGGACTGCCACTACCGCCGCTAATTGATAGAGATGTTCGGAGAGCCTGTTGCCATCGGCTTAGATCGGTGCTCCTTGGCGCGAATACGAACGATCGTCGCGTGCCGGCTCCCCGGCTCCCTGGCCGGATCCTCTAAAATAATGTTTGTAATATTGTGAGTTAAGGCAAAAACAAAGAGCTGTAAATTTCCATTACAATTGTCTCGGTTTCTAAAGCTGTTTGACCAAGGAAATGTCAGGCAGGCCGAGTTTGTCAGATACAGTGAGAGGAATACGTCGTGCTCGCCACATGTCTCTCTTATCCCCCGAGCGTGAAAATTAAACAATGGACCTGGCCTGGGAACGACATTAACTACCGTTAGTTAGCTACCATTGCCGAAAATTATAAGACAGAAATAATTCGAGAAAATACATATTATTGAAACAACACTCGTTTTCAAATGAACAGTTGTTGACTAACAGCACTAAGAGGAGAAAAATGTGGTTGTGCCGCCCATTCCCTTTAGTTTGACTACTGCATTTCACTCAGTTCTCTGTAATTTTTTCATTCCCCACGTTTATGACTGTTTTTGAGCGCCGGCAAACGTGGCAAGTGGAGCAGTTGGAGGGAGGCTCTGTGGGTCTGTCGCCGCAGCCGCTGCGTCCCACGCGGCGCCGCGCGCTCACGGTGGTCGAGCGCCGATGCCCCGGGGCCCTGCCCCTGCTACCTCACCCACTCCACCCCGCCCCTGCCCCGCCACGCCCCCGCTCCACCTCCGCCCCGCCTCCGACCCACCTCCCCCCGCCCCGCCCGCCACTGACCGTCACTGCCCGCCACCGCCCCACCCGCCTCGCCCGCCCCGCCCCGCCTCAGCCCCTCCCCGCACCTCCCCGCCCCGCCCCCGCCCCGTCCCCGCTCAGCCCTCGCCCCGCCCCCGCCCTGCCCCGTCCCCTCCCGCCCCCGTCGGGCTACCGACCCTCGCACGCCGGTCGCGGCGTTTCACGCTCCTGTGAACCACGGGGGAAAGAGGTGGGTGAGTTACTCCCGCGCACCGATTTTTGCTCGTTCTGCCCAGCACCAGTTTTCGGCCAATCACGTGGCCACAGAACAGGTATTTGGTTTGAAAAGCCAGACCAGACGCTGGCTGCTATGTCGCATGGAGAGCGAGAAATGTTCAGAAACATGAAGAAAGTGGCAATTTTAAACGATGACGAACAAAATATAACATGATGAATCTGTTCGAGATGCAATTTTAGAAAAAGTGCTTCATGTATATTTTCAATGACTTGTAACAAGGTGATATTTTTCGTATCTCGCTGCATTTAAAATTCCCTGCAAAAAATATTGTGACGCAAACTGGTGCTCGAAAATCATTGGCTGAAGTTGGATACGATGCACAAATAACTCACCCATCCTTTTCCATCATAATGGAAACCACTGTTTGCAATTTGTCACTAATAATTGGGGGGGGGGGATTTTGATGATCTAAAAAACACCAACAATTATTAATAAAATGCTCTTAAAATATTTTAAAATTGCATAAAAGTAAAGAAAAATTATGTAAAAATGGTATCAAAATGAGTTCAAATGGACAACTCAAATTGTTCATTTGTTACTGATGAAATCGACTTCACCTTCTTTCTTTCGTTGAAATTAACTAAGTTTGCAAATACCTTCTCTGGACTGTTCTTTACCAGGAAATCTCTGCCTTAAGTCATCCCCACATAGGCCGAACCGGCGTTGGCGGTGATTGGTGTCACAGGAACCTTAGACTACTTTGGTGGTGAACCTACCTTTGGTGGAACTACCTTAGATACTCACTTTGATAGACTACATACTCACAACTTACTTTGCAGTTCTGAGCAAAGAAAAGGGTACTCAGAAATCTGTGGAGAACTGTTTGTTGCATCTCGTAAATATTTTTGAAGTAAGTACTGTTAAAATGATATTAAAATCGATGAAATCAGCTAAAATACTTGAAAGTGACGGGAAATACATTCAAAATAACGTATTAGTGAAAATAAATGAAAAATTGAAAAGAATAGTCATAAAAATGAAGCACTTCCTTTTTTCATAACATAAAGTTAATGTACTTACTAAAAGGCATTGTTCCAAAGAATAGAAAAATGTATTTCATTAAAATTCGTCCCCATCTAATAATTTCTCACACAGCAACGAAATACGTAGTGCGGTATTTCTTTGGTTCCCGATGAAGCGATGGAGTAGCTGTATCTATCGTTAAAATGAGTGGTACATGTATATCATTAAAATATGTATATCTCACACACCAAGAGTTTGTGAAACAAGTGTTTATTACAATGATCCACTATACAAAATCTTACTATTGAAGGCTTTCGGGAGGTGTACCTCAACTTTGCCGTGTTATTGTAAACCGAGCAGGTGTTCGAGATTCAGTCCAAAACGTTAGTCGACAGAAACAAACACCAGTAAACTTGCCCAGTTCACCAGCAAAGATCCGTACAGCCAACTTGCTCATAGCCCCGCACTAATCTCCATAAGCACTCGATCCGTCCTTTTCCGCCGCGCCTCCCTCGTACTTACCCCGCTTAGCGAGGGCTCGCTGGCCAGCTCCGCCTCAGCGGCGATGCTGGCGTACGGCCGATACCGCCCCCGTTGGCGCCTGTTGTGGCATGTCGAGCGCCTCCATTGAGCTAGAAACCACATAGAGTGGCTGAGGCGCCTCCATCTTTGCAGAAAATTGAAGACAAGTTTTTTGCAGTCGAAGCAGCTCCCTTTGGTGAAACAGAAATCTAGTATTCCGTTTGGAGCTGTTTACGGCCGAGTGGGTACGGGTCGCGTGTAATATAAATACACAATTCTGGACATAAAATTTATAATAATTATTGCTCGTTGAAGGTTATAATTTTAAACTTTCAAAATCGAATAACAGAAATATCTTAATTAATGATAATTTTAAAATGTACTTCACTTAGAGCAGTGATTGGTTTTTTAGACTCTATCAACAAGTTAATTTGTGGCTCAATATTTGTTTCATCTAATACTAAAATGTCTCTCAAATATGCATCACTTAAATTAAATCTGCACATTCACTTTAAGTTCTTTATTTTCAAGAGTTTCTGTGTTTCTGTTCAAATCTATAACTTGGACCAATTACTGACATGAAACTTTTGAAAAAGTGTTTAATTTTTGAGAAAAGGTTCCTTGGGAGTTGTTTCTATAATTCAATCTAATTTCTTTCTTTGAACTTAGTTTTCATTGCAACATCAGCATTGAGGTCAATTATTTGCACATGTATAGCGACTGGGACTTGCTAAGTATCACATGAAAACGGGTTCTGAAAAACGAGTTCTTGTTCCCTAGAGTTATCATCCAAATCAGTGAATCTATTTTTGAACTGCGTTTTCAGTTCTGAAAGGATTTCCAAACAAAACAGAAGTGGGAACTGAAAACTATTTTTATCTCTTAGTAATTTACAGGTAGGGTGGTGTGAAAACGATTTGTAGTAATTTGTTTTTCTAGAAATAATAATTTATGTGTAAATGTCTCGATATGAGTGTCTAGGACACATTTGATGTTATTTTCTCCTTCAATTTTTTATTAGGAAACAAACAGAGCACGTATTTTATTATTACTGCATATTTGTATTTTGACTGGTTTGTTCAAACAAAATAAAAGAATATTGAGAATTTCCGAAAAAGCTAATAAACATAAGAACAGCTGTTTCCAAATATAAAACCTCAAGAATTTGGAGTAAAATAATATATATCACGTTATTTTTCTTATTTGAGTATTATGACATTTATTTACTTATTTTATTGTTTCTTAACTTTAATAAATCGAATTCATAAAAAACGTGTTATTGTTGGGTTGGTAAAGCAGCGAGCATAAAGTACTCAAAGGGCCCACTCGGGCATAAAGAATCCGAAAAGCCCGCAAGAGTATTAAGTTTATCATTAAGTATTTTGTTTCAGGTCCGTAAACAAGCAGTAATGAACGAGTAAACCATAAAAATAATTTTGTACTTTCGCAGGTAGCTAATTAATTGCAAGACTGAGAAATAATGAACTTTTATTTTTCTTACCGTCTGTTTAATATTATTGTTATAAAATCACTTTGTAAGTACAAATCTCAAGTCAACAATTAAATTTTGAATAACATTGGGATTCTAACGCTTTGTTTTATCTTTTGTTGTTTTCTCTTCATCCAGCATTGTATTGCAACCCTCGGTGGAGCGGCACACGTGTTACAGGGCTTTTGAAGCTTAATCTAGAATTAGTTGAAAGTGCATGCAACCGTTAAAACGTGAACGTAATGGAATTATCACGGTATGCTGAAGTTGATTTATTATGGAATATCAGATTTTAAGTTTGTATCAAATAATGTGTGTGTGTTAAAATTGAATCTATATACATCCTGCAGTCCGATGTAGCAGCCTGTATATTACATGTTTACAAATGCATACATACACCCTGCTACAGTAAATATTGTCACACAAATAAGCCTCGACGTTTTCCGTAGTATTTACCTGGTTTTATTGTTTCAAAGCAACTTACTAGTCAATAGAAATGGGGCGTAGTTGTAAACGTAGCTTTCTGCTGTCTAGCTTGTAACAAAACATCCAATATCATGGAATTATTCTTCAATCCCTTTGGAGAACGTTTCCCTAATATATAAAATATGAATATCACCAGAAAATGTTTATTAAACATATTATAAACGATTAGATATAGCTGTAGCAAGAATTGTACTCGAACTTCTGTGTAAATGAACCACATCTTGAACATATTTTTCGTCTAGTTTCCCTTGATCCATTGAGAACCAAGATGACTCCTTTATTTCGCTTTTGAACATAAATGTAGCTTTACCAGCTTTGCACGTTTTAATAAATAAGTATTAAAACCTAAATAAAATAAAACTTTAAATAAATAAAAAGTAATAAATGAAATAGCAATAGATATTCAAACTTTAGAAGGGGAAAAACCCGTCTGTATCTTCGAACAAAAAGAGGAAACGGACGACCTGTAAGATTGCGAAAGAGACGCCTTGAAGAGCCAAACCGCACAGCGTCTCTCCTACAGCTGCTGCAAAGAAAGAGCGCCAGTCTTCCTATTAAAGCGGCTCCACACATTCGTTATTCGGCGAGTAGTGAGCAACCGCTCCCCGAATCCCGAGTGGTGTGGATGAGTAGCTTGTTATTTGCCGAGGGACAAACATTCGGTGTTCGCCCTACCCACCGCGTGTTAGTCTTTTCGACACATCAAAGGAAGCGAACATTCGCTGAGCACTCACTGTTCGGGACTGGACAAGCAGTAGCGCTCTGCTCGTCGAATGCCGAATGTGTAGAGCCGCCTTTAGAGACGACTGTACCCATAGGGAAGAGTGAATAGAGAGGAAAGGGTCGGTGAATTTTAATTTTCTTTCTCGGCCAATGGAGGGTAGAGTATAGAAACCGGTTCTCGCACCACACCACCAAAGAGCGGTGGCAAGAATCTTGCATCAGCCTGCAAGGGGTGTCGGCTTCAGCGTTTTTTTGTTGTTTTTTTCATTTTATTTTATTGCAGAATGAAGTGATTATACAACGCTCAGCCATACGGCTTTTCAGTTGTTAGGAGCGAGTATTTTCATTCGAAAAATATGCGAAGGGGGGTAGCTAAGGCGACCTCCCTTTAAACATTACAATGAATCAGTGCGAATTTTTAAGTGGAGGAATACATATTGTTGCCTGCTAATGGGAGGAGTATTTATTTCATTACCTAATATCAGTCAGATTACAGAGGAAGATGTGAAAGGGGAGTCGATTACTTAGACGAGGTTCTTGGGGATGCTCTTTAACTAAATTGAAATGAGATCCACCGGTAACTGAGGGTAGATTTTGGAAGAATGTATGAGAAAGTTTAGTGATATATGTTGGAACGGGTTCTATGGCTAAGCCTTTTTGGAGATTTGTATTGCTTATATACCAAGGGGCTTTAACTACTGTTCTGAGGACATTACTTTGGAATATTTGAATTCTGTTGATTGTTGTAGGGGAGGGCTTCAGCTGTCAGCGAAAATCCCGGGGGAGGGGTAGTAAAGTCGAATGAAAAAAAAAAAGAGCCTTCTTTGGCACTGAAGGAGGATGTCCCGAGTGATATATAGTGAAATAGAGTGAACATTAACGAGCCTTCTGCTACCAATGTTCCGTTCAGAAACAAAATTAATATTAACTAATATTTTGTAATAATAAATTATTATCATTATCAATGTCACCTTGTCGACGTCTGATCATTCCACGGATCCAAAACCTGCAATCGACAGAGATAGACAGAGGATACATTGACGAAATCGATATGTGTCACTGTAGTCGAGTGGCGAAAAGTGACGGGATAAGAAATATAATTTTTAACGGTAGACTGATTAAAACTATAAACAGCAGATTAAAAATATAATGGCAGGCTCAATTTTAACTAAGACAAAAGTAAACCAATATATGCTCCAACCTGTCTGTGCATGCTCAGCTCTCCAACAGTGACGCAAGATACCGAAATAGATAACTTATTGAACTTCTCTCGAACATTAGTCAGATTTCAAATTCTCAATTGAGAGTAAAATTCAAAAAATGGAATCAAAATAATCTTGATTTTGTAATTCTGTTTACTTAAGAGTGATATAAAGCATGAACTTTCTATGTTCAGGCTATAAGGTTTAACAGACAAATATGTTTCCGTCCGTAAGCGAGAATTGTTAACTTATAGACTTGTTAATTTATTTCATATTATTGCTAAATAAATTAATAACTGAGTGATTTAATAACACAACACGAAACAAAAACAAGGAAAGAATTTTTCATTCAAACATATTTCTCCATGTTTATATAAGGGAGAATTTAGAAAGAAAATAAACAACAATAGCAAAAAGTAGAGAAGAATATAAACATAATATAGTTCTAAGGTATTCAATAGAAAAAAAATCAGGCAAACATGTTTTTGTATGAAGAGACTATTCACCGCCTCTCGCCGCTTCAGCTTGCACATGTACACACCTTCCTGGATTTTAAGGGGAAATGAGTGCAGGGTCACGGGAAGCCTGCCCATATGAGCGCCGGGCTCGTCAGGCAGGCATGTAGCTCGTGCGGGCGCGGTTTGATGTACCTGCCTTACACGAAACTAATACTAGTTGGAGAATAACACAAAACAGAAAAATAATAATGCTTTACAACAAAAAATGGGGAGTTGATTAAATGGTTAAGTCAGTGGGTAGCGCAAAACGAAATACAGAGCGATGGCCCAGAGTGTTGTTTTTCAGTTCGACTGACGTTTTTTAAATTGCTACCATGGTAGGAAGAGTTACACCACAATCCCGAATGTCCGTATAAGAAATCAGAGAAAGAGCTTCTTCTCTAACTAAAAAGGCAACTTTATTCTTCATTTTTTGAACAGAGACAATTACACAAATTTTTCGGAAGGGTGCAAGGAGCAGTTACGAACTTTTAGTTACGATTTTGAGATCCCGTCGCCGCTAAAGATATAAGGGCGTCCCAAAACAAAAGAAACATTGTTGTGGAGATAAGTTGATGTATTCACTGTGAGGCAATTTGGAGAAAAAATATCAGGTTATTCGGAAAGCACTGTGTCGTAATTGTAATGTTCTGAGGCCAAGGAATAAAAATTCCTTGGTTTGTCAAATCTGTTGTTTCTATGTTAACATTTTATAAATGCAAATTTGCTAACAGATATATGATAATCAAGTAATTTCAAATAAGAGGTGGATTCAAAATTTGGAAGAAATCCATTTATCTATTAGATAGTAGCTTAAATATATTATTTTTCGTACATTGAATCCTATTTATTACATTAACTGCGATAATATAGTAATATTGCGTATAATTAATAACGTTTTCATCCTTATTTTAAACAATTCAAGGGCATGGACTTTAAAAAACGCTGAGATCCTTAAAAAATCCCAAGGTACATTCGAGGTACTTTTCCAAGGTGTCCAGCTGAGGGTTATTCGTATATTGTTAGTAAAATTTATGATGCTTTTTTCTCTAACTCTATTATCTTCATTTCTTTCAAATTGTAACTATTACTATCTAAACCAGTGATTGCCAACTGGACAGGGAATGACGTTCGGAGCAGTTTCCCCTTCGAGATAAGGCACTCGGAGAAGCGGTGCGAGCGAATGGGGGGAGGGAAGGAGGGGCAGGCGGTACCGAAACCTTAGCAGTGGGCCTTGGCCAATGTTTCAGGCAACATGAGAGGGAAACCATCTACACCCGTCAATTTTCTTTCTGTTAGGGAAGAAAAGTATCCTTTTGTTGATAATGGAACAATGGCGAAGTGTCTAGTATGTTCGAAAGAGCCCATGATAAAAAACCCAACCTACAGATTACTTAGCTTTGCCACCCAGAGAAATCTGCGAGATTAAAATAAATTCTGAGAATTGACATAGCTCTCAATCATAGAAAAAGTAAAGGAATTTGCAGATTGAAAATTATGGAAAAGGTACTGAAAATCACGAGGATTTACAACATTCTCAAACAAAACTGTACATCAATAATAATCAAGCGTGACCCCTACTGGGTACCTATTTTACCTATTAGTCAACATTAATTATTGTTTCAGAACGAACTAATTCGTTATATTATGTACTACTGTATACAATATTATTGTCCTAAAATGTGAAAACTGTCTTTTCCAAAAATGTTATTTAATAGAAAAAAGGAAGTGGAATTACAGTGCTGGTCATGATGAAGAGTTGTATATTGTTTTGAGTTTTGTAATAAGGGATTTTCAATTATATAATTCTTAATGTTGTAATTAAATAATAAACATCCTAAATAATAACCAGTTAAAAATCGTAACTTTCGATTTTTCAAGCGAACCCCACTTCTGTACCATCTTTAAAACACTGTGCGCTTGCAGCGACGGCCGCTACCTTTGCTCGGTTGGTGGGTTTGGAGCATGAGAGCAGAGTTCTGTGACGTCCCTGAGCATTAAGTTGGCAACCACTGATCTAAACGAAAGTGTATCTACACTCTTTGATCACTCTGAGTCTGCTATATCGACTCAGGTGCCCCCTTCTGCCACTCGTTACCTAGCAGTAACGCCCAAGCGGGGAGCGGCAGGAATGAAAAAAAGAGACTATGAGACTAATAACAATTGCTGGTAAGAGGCCCCGCAGTGCAATTGGTTCAGAGGCCAGGCAGGGCAGTTGTGGTAAAGGTCCGTGCTGTAGGGAGGTGGGCTTGCCCAAAGTAGTTGAAAGGCGACAACTAAAGAGGACGACGTGTGGTCGGAATATTACCCGTTTCCCAGAACCCTTCCCGGGGCGCTCACATACCCGAACAGAAGTGAGGTGTGCCAGCCGGGACTCGGGAAGGCTGTGTCAGCGTAGCCGCGCCGTGAGTCACAGTTTATGATTGGCCGAGAGGGAGAAGCGGTAAGCAAATTTGGATAGAAAAAGCGATAAAGTTTTTGAGATACACCGCCCTGATTGGAACATTTTATATGTATAGTTAAACACTATTGGTCTTAATTTTAATGAATAATTAATAGTCGTAACAAACGAGAAACTGGGAAACGCAGAAGTGCTTCAACACACAGTGCTCTTTGAGGGAGTGTGATCGAATGCAACAGTGGCCGCCACCACTCGCTTCAGTGTCTCTCTGGCGTGAACCATAAGCCGCCTGATTCTGCCCGCCCTCCCTCGCACACTTGGCAGTCGATGCTATCAGGCCAGCAAAATCCGCGGCTCGCAGTAAAACAGTGAAGGGTTCCGGACGAAATAAAATGCCCCAAATTGTGCAGGGGGAGCGTTACAATCATATTGTCATAGGCTCGCTCGCACCCCTCTTCACCTCTGTTTTTTCACGGCTAAGCCACCACAATACTTCCGCCTGTCCTTTTGTTCTTGACAACACTACTGTAATCCATCTCATCTAACAATCATTTTATACTTTTTGCCTCTGATAGTCTGTTTTTATTGTGGTACGATGGAATACCAAGTGCATTAATGATAAGGCGAGTTATTTTTAACAAAAAATCAATGGTACCTTTTGATGAGTATTTTGGATTGTTTTCTATTACAATAGCGATTTTCGCCAAAGTGAAATGAGACCCTTTATTAAATGAAGCGTATTTAACTAAGTATTGATCTGATAAACGGGATTTGGATTCCCGTGAATACAAAATGCGGAGCCAAACAATAGTTCTTTGACCATGGAAATTATTTGCTTTTAATAAACTCAAATCCAATTCCATCATGTAATTAAAGATAAACAGTTATCGTGTCATACCATGAGTTCCAAAAGCAATACGTGAAATTTACAATGTAATTTGAGGTAACATTTGTTAATGCGGGCAAACAATTCGACGTAACGAACATTAAAATCGCGAGTGTTTTCAATGTTCATATTTAAGATTATCAAAAAGGGAAATACCAAAACTGCCCAAAGTGATCGATCGCAAACTAAATTTAATTAATCTTTAATAAATAATTAAACGTCGCCAATGTTTTCTACACCTCTGATTCTTTAAGGAAGGAAAGAATTTGAAGTCTTGTGGCCCTTTTTTTCTTAAAGAATTTATCTTTCTTTAAATCCTTAATAATATTTGGAGATGAATATAAAATGTTTTGGAGAAGTATGATGCGTGTGGTAGACACTACAGTGACTGAGCTCTAATGTCCCTTTTCTCAAGATAAGTGATCAATAATGCTGTTTAGTATTAAATCGAAACGTTTAATTTGCCTGAGCTCAAGTTTCTCCTCCTCGCTTTGCACGTATGGAAAATTTAAGATTGCCAGTATAGATCGGCGAAAGAAAAGGAGCGAAGAGAAGAAGCGAGGATAAAAAATGAAAAGAATATTCCAAAATGGAAACAGAAGGGAGTTTGTCGTTGAAGTTGTGCCAAGACGATGTCGTCGCTCTTTCTTTCCTTTTTCCTCGGTAACGGCGTTTTGGCCGTAGTTCAAGGTCGGTAGTCGGTGGTGCCAAAGAGAGCGGGTCCTCCTGGGAACGGGGGTGGGGGGAGGGATCTTGCTACGACCCGCGAAAGGGCGAGAAAAAGGGCGAAAATATATAAAGGGGTTTAAAAACGGGGGAGGGGGCAATATTAGACTGCGAGGGTGTCATAGTACGGTCGACTTCAGGGGGAGATATAGTAGCGAACGTTGAGCGCTAGGGAAGCGGGAGTGGAAGCGGAAACGGTGGGAGTGGATGCATAGACACGAACAAACGCTGGAAAAAGGCGGAAAGAGGTCAGTAGCAACGGAGAGTGCGAAAGTGTGTGAAAGCGAAAGAAGAAGCAAAGAGAGACGGAAGAAAGCTGTGCTTCAACAGTGCGTACTTTCTGTTTTCTTTAAGGTCGTCTTTAAATTGCTTAATCTATAGAACAGGCTGTCAAGGTCGATGCCAAGAGCGGGAGTCCGTGGCACGAGTGCCACGACGAAATCACCTCTCCACGCAGTTCATAACCCTGCCGCAAGAGACAATGCCATCACTATCGTCAAACGTCGGGTTAGTAATATTTTCCTTCCCCGACGCTAGTGGCGCAGAGAAGCTCGTGGCATGGCACGGTGCCACGAGGCGTGCCACTGCCACCAGTAGCAGACCTTGATACCACTGGTATAGGACCACTGACTTTTAACATTGGGGTAACTGTAAGGGTAACATATAAGGACAACATAAACACACAAACATTCATGCCCAGGGCAGGATTCGAACCCGCAAGCCTTCGAGCCGAGACAATCAAAGCTGTTCTGCTTTAGCGACCTCGGTTATCCAAGCCGGCTCTTTCTCTCAATATTTTGTAACTATTAAGCAATAGTGCTTTATTTCAACTTGTATCATCCACTTCGGCCACTTCTTGATAAACTCATGAGAAGAATCACGAGAGATACGAAAAAAACAGATAATTTGTGAAAACTAACATTTCTAATGAAAGTGGCTCTTATACCATTGAATACAGTGTATTGTGCTCAATCCTCAAGTCGTTTTCTTAAACTGTTTGCTGTCCATGGTTTTTCCAACCGCCGCTCTCACTAACCACAATAACCACAGCTATCGAAATTATAAAAATAATGCTTTTGTTATTGTCAAGAAGAAGGGAAACATTCACAATAAACGTGATCTTTAGAAATAATTGAAGAGATAATTTGAAGTAGTGGTGCCTACAAACGTCTTAAATGAGAAATTATTCCTAGTATAATGTAATATAAATACGCATGTTATAATACTAAAAAGAGTTACATATGTGTAATTTTGAAGTTTTTCATAAAAATGGTGTTGATGTCATGTGATTCAATGGAATTGTTTTCTCTCCACATAAAAAAAAATAAAGAAAAACTTTCGAGCTGTTTTTGAGAAAAATTGCTGCAGACATTTTTGAAAATTTTTACGATTTGAGTCAACATTACCAGAACACTACCGATATTTTGAAACTATTGTTCATGACATTTTATTGATTGTCTATTCTTCATTAAATTATATCAAGTTCCATTAATTAAAGACAATCATATAATTAAATATATTTAATACAATATTGAAGAGTTGGAGTTTCACAACGTTTCGGAGATTTTTTTTTCTCCATCATCAGGTACTTGTCAAATGTGTGACAAAAAGTATATTGGTCAAACGAAAAGAAAATTACAAATGAGGATTAAAGAACATAAGAGGAATATTAGGGAGCCATTTAAGAGACAGAACTCCGTAACAAATCACAGATTAGGAACTGGTCATGGGTTAGACTTTGATAATGTTAAATACTTGATCAAGAAACCAGGAGATTCCCACGAATCATTTCAGAAACCATTCATATTAAATTAAATGGCTCAATGAATTCAATAGTCGAATGTAATAACTTCACCAATGCGTATGATAACATATTAAACAAAATAATAGTACATTATGAAACGATGATGTAATGATGGGTATTAATACACGAGTGTGACATTACGATACGAGCGAGGTACGAGCGAGTATCGTAAACTTCACACGAGTGTATTAATACCCATTACATCGAGTTTCATACGGTACTTTTTCTACGACTTATGGTAACTTTTATAAGTTAAACTTCTCCACTGAATCGTTTCCTGGCAGTCGACATGCAAGATTCAGCC
This sequence comes from Acheta domesticus, assembly GCA_031308135.1. Classification (NCBI taxonomy): domain Eukaryota; kingdom Metazoa; phylum Arthropoda; class Insecta; order Orthoptera; family Gryllidae; genus Acheta; species Acheta domesticus. Next base: position 160,259,830 of record JAHLJT010009419.1, read on the forward strand.
AAGGCCACCTAGCGGACACCTCACTACCCTACACCCACAGGTGGCTGTGCTTTACCAGAGCGCCGGCGAGGAACTACAAAAGTTGCGGCAATAATATTCCGACTTCCGTATTTTCGCATTTGCTCTCATTTCTGGAAACGTCAACACCATCAGAAAGAACCACCATTCTCTAAATATTTTAAACTAAAGAATTGGTCGGTTTTTTAAGGACAACTACATAGAAGCAGCAAATAACACAAAATGACTTGCGTTCAGATCTTAACCTCACTGAAAGTTCTCTTCAATGACTACCACTGCGCTAGTCAAATAGGATAAAAGTGAAATGACGATCCAATTTATTTTTAATAATATTTCACGTAAAAATTACTACTAATAAAATAAAATTAAAACCGAGAAGCTTAATATAATATTAAATGCAATTTTAACATACACACTCGAACGAAACATTTACTGCAACAATTCTCAACGATTAATGAAGTGACAATACTTGATTTGTAAGCGTCTCTGTGATTGGCCAAGAACCTGTATCATAATGAAATCTGTATCGAAATGACCATCATTATGCAACTGGTTGCAGCCATCCAAAGACAGCGTTATACAATGGGAGTAGAAAAAATAATATTTACTATTTTCTTCTATCATTGACCCCTGTCTATGGTTACCTGAACCCCTGCCTCTTTATTCTCTTCGTTTGTTTTCTAACGTACAACCTATATTCAATAAAAGGTAAAAGATAACATTTTATAGAACACATTTATTTGAAAGGTAAGCTTCCATTATTTTCTGCTTACATTATATTTAAAATGTTTCATTTTACTCATATTTATGGTATAAATTTGATTTTAGTACAAATGTACCTGATGATGGAGAAAAAATATATCTCCGAAACGTTGTGAAACTCCAACTCTTCAATATTGTATTAAATATATTTAATTATATGATTGTCTTTAATTAATGGAACTTGATATAATTTATTGTTCATGACATCACTGAAATAGTTTAATGCAATTAGTATACTGAATAGCTTGAACTATAAGTTTGGAATCAATTTAATAATGTAGGACTATGTCATTTGAAGTAACGAAAACGAAAATATATTAGTGCATACGTGTTAATAAAACGAAGAGAGAAGATATAACCTGGCGATATAACACAATATGTAGAATTTTGGCCTATTACGTCGTTAAGTTTCACTCAACTAAAATGAAAATTCGTACAGAATGCTGTGTGTTTCCGCAGAGAAATGGTATTCTCTAAACGTTTTGAACATAGAGAATATTTATTCTCCCTCATAATCCTTTAGACTCTTTTTCGGTCACGATTTGTACAAAAACGTTAAAATAAAAAGATAAATTAAATTATAGTAAATATCAAGTCAACAAAAAACTTAAAGTAGATCCCTTAAACTATACTGAAGTCCAAAACACCATGATGAAGTAATGACTAAATCTATCATCCTTAGAACACTAAATATAGTTAAAACGAGAAGAAATCAATATTTGTAAGTGTGGAATTGATTTAATACAAAATATTACGCATGTCATCATAACTGTACTGTAATTTTCTAAATATACTCTGTTGTATGTATGAGTACATTTAAGTCATAAATAACAAACGAGGAAAAGCAAAACTTAACGTATTAGAAAATATTGAGACGTTTAAGCCATGCAAATAATTACTAGAAAAATATATATTGAAGTCGTCCTCGGGGGAAGGGAGTGCGCAAACGGTCACAAGAATTGAGGCTCTAGGTGGAAAACGGAGACGCCCATCCGGTCCTAAGTTTCTCTATGGATCACACGTCGTTAGCTTTAGGAAGGAGGTCGTGAGTAAGCGATGCTAAACTCCGTGTTACCGGGTTCACCCGTCAACCTATCAGTTGGGCCTCTACTTCCCCGACCTTTGGGTGGGATTGAATGAAGGACTTCTTCGGATTGCTCGGGATCCCACATATAGAAATCCAGGCGGGGAGCATAAACCACCCTACCAGGTCCTCTAGATTCCGGCGGTACTCAAGTCGTCAGCATAAAGGTGATTACAGTGAGAAGACGAGAAGGGGCCCCCAAACCGCCCGCGCCTTAGTTCGGGTGGCCCCCTGTTGGGGTCTTGGCTTCATCGCGGGCAGTGGCCTAGTACTCTGGGCATAGAGGAGACACTTGTCACGGCATACGGAGAGTGACACATTGTTTCGACTGCGGTACCTACGTGAAAAGACGGTAGATCCGAGCTGTCAGGGCGTCCCCACCCAGACATTTATTGAATGGAAAGGTTTCTCAGAGGGATAGCTGCGTTTCGACGGGATCCTGATACCAATAGCCGAATGCGAGCGTGTTGGCCGTGGGGAGTGAGAAAAGGCAGAAAGCCTAGGTGTCCACTCCGGGGATTTATCCTCCCGATAGAAAAATAAATGAAGTGTGGGCAGTACCCTACGTAGGCTTTTCAATAACATTTGTTGGGAGCAACTAACTGAAAGAACCTTCGATTGCTCAGGCGCTATTGTTTTTTGTGAAAGTTGCACTCTACCATATACACTGGCTATCGCGGACAACTTCCCTCCGTCGATGAACATGATGGCGCTGCATATCAGGTGTTGGAGACAAGTGGCTCCCTTAAAATACGATTGCACCATAAGAGCGCCAACCGCATGCGTTAGTAGTCCAAGCTCCAACGTTGAGGGAGAGTGTACAGACGTCAGTTCAAAATCATGATGCAAAGACATGGGTGAGCAGCTCCGGCACACCGATATTTGCGGGGTCTGCATAATCCTAGATACACAAGCGTCGTGAACACAACACGGGCACTTTGTTTGAAACGTCGTTTTGCTGCTTGGCAAGCGGTAAGTGCTCAGAAACATTTTGAAAGTGACATTAAGTGACACTCAAAATAACGCAGTGAAGGTGTAGTTGAAATAAAAGATGTAATATTTAAAAACCTAAAGATGTTTCATATATTTGTTTCAATGACTAGCAACAACGTAATAATTGTTTTAATGTCTGACTGCATTTCAAGTTCACGATAATGTTGTGACGTAATTTGGTGCATACAGCTCATTGGCTGAAACTGGAACTGAATCCTCGTAGGCTATGCATCCATGTCTTTGCATCATACCTCAAAGCCACACCCTCAAGTCGTTTTCTAGGCAGAGCACCTGTAAATGTTAACCGTCAACTGGTGACGTGCCTTTGAACTTCTGTTACTTGTGATGTGCGGTCACTGTGACCGGGAAAGTTTTAGACTGATTATATTCGTTATTTCATTTCACATCGAATTCACAATTTTTTTCACGTTAATAGAAGCATAACAAAGAGAAAAATCGAAGAGTTTGTAGTTAACAAAATGAGCAGAAAATAATATAATTTTTAATACTCGCTGAGAGAATTTCAGGTCTTATATTGCCCCATATTTTTTCTTCACAGTTGACTATTGAAAGGGCTTTGAAATGATATTGAGTACCTAAAAAAAATATTTTAATAAGAAAACACACTGTTAAATGAAAATTATTTACTAAGTATAAACGTGCATTACCAAATATAAAATTCTACTACTGGTGAGGTGCGGTCATCGGTAACTTCAGTTGATTCTTAGAAGCGAACGGCTGCAACTAGATAAGCTAGCCCATGCCCGAACATTGTCTAGAAAGAGATAAGAAGGTACTGTAAACCAAAACTTCCTGCGATGCATCGATCGAGAGGACAGTGAGTTTATTTTTTCCACGCCGGTCACTGGGACCGCACGTCACCAGTTTAACGGTTAAACATAGAAACTAAAAGAGAATTTCATTCTTCCACACCAGACGGGAGCGTGACATAAGAGCGGTAAATATGATTCGAATAATCTCGGTATGAAAGTGTGTAAATACACTCCAAAGTACTACAAATTAAATCTCAGGCGCTCGATAATTACAGCTGAGCTTGGATGCAAAGCAGGGTTTTGTAGATGTAAATAACAATGCGTCAGTCATAAAATCGATATTATTTATTTGTTCTGAACAATGAGGATAATTTGTACATGGCTTAAAGGCATAGAAGTCTTCATCAGAAATTAGATTTAAATATTAATTTTTGTAATGACTTGGAGGACGAAATGTATGTATTGTTTTTATTGAAGTTAGCACAGAAAAATATGGGTAAATCAGCTATTATGTTTCGAGCGGTTTATGTATTTTAGTTCTACGTTATTGTTTCAAAAGAACTATAAAATAATTTTCACTGAAAGTAAATGAGAAAAATGTCTTAACCAATAGTTTCCCCAATCAATTTCTACAATTTAGAAAACTCACATAAGAAACAAATGTGTTCAGTTGCATAAAAGCTGCAAAGCATGCATAAAAATTTGTACACGGCTATTGCGTGTTACTTCTCATCCAATAAGAAAGGCGACTGAGGTCTTCAAAGCGCAGGCCAATGAGAGCGCTGGAGGGTAACGCCCTGTTTTCATTTATATTTCCAGCTTGGCTCAGGGTATCAATTGATGTCACCAGAGTGCCTCTGACCAGAAGGTCCTAGAGTTCGTGCCCTGACGGTGGTAGGATTTTCGACACTAGCTACATAGCTAGGAAATATTCAACGCTGTTTGGAGGAGAATTCTAGCGGCCGGCTGCTCTGATCGGTAGATTTCCGTGATTTTTCAACATCGAGGACTAATAACCATGTCAGGTGGCGTGCCCGAAAACACTAGTTAGCCAATGAACTTACACAATGACGGATATTTTCGTGGACTATCCCCCTCTGCTTCTCCTCGCGTCCACTGCTCCCTCTCTTCTCATCGTCCTCTTCGCCGCGGCCGCTCGGGAGAGTCGCTTCGCTCCCCGACGCCTCCGCCTCCGCGGCCATCCCTCCTCGGGGAGTTTTATCGCCTCGCCCCCGGGGATCCGGGCATCGATTCCCTCCTCCTAAGTGGCCCGCCCGCCCGGGGCGCCCTCTTGACGGTTATGCGGCGCCATTGTCGGGAACGGCGACGTCTCACTTGCAGGCGCGCCGCTCGGGGCGCTCCGGGCGCTAGTGGACGAGCGCAATAACTCGGGTATTTCCCCGCACTACCACCGGCCACGCCCACCACTCGACCCGGGGCGACGGGGCGAGCGCCGGCCGAGGGCGGGCGGTAAGCGATTAGCATGGGGCTGAGGCTGGCGGATGGCGAGTGCGCAGCGCCGCTGAGAGCGGAGGTGAACCGAGGAACGAGCAAGAAGGCTCGCCGAGGGCGGCAGGATTGATTGATTGACGTTTCCGAGCGCATCACTTGTGAAGGTTATTAGACCCGTAAGTGCAGTACATGATTTTATCGCCGGAGGTAGCTCTGATCTCCCGCACTGGATGAAGAGATCCGGCGCCGACCTGCACGTCGCCTAGAGTAGTTTTCCCTAAGCAGATACCGCCCCACCCAGGACATGCTCTAAGCCTCCGACGTATGCGACAGTGTAGTGCATGTTAGTGTGTGTGTATGTGTGTGTGTGTGAGAGAGAGAGAGTAAGGTGTGAGGATAGCGCATTGAATAGGAAGGGAAGATCATGCGTGTCGTTTGTGCGGGTACTGCTCCGGCATTCGCCTGGTGTTGATCGTAGAAACCACGGAAAACTACCGATCAGAGCAGCCGGCCGCTAGAATTCTCCTCCAGACCACGGCTGCACTCGGCTTAGTTGACAAGCAAGCGTCGAAAATCCTGCCGCCGTCGGAAGTCGAACTAGGACCTCGCGGTCAAAGGCACTGCAGTGACATCAGCTGATTCCACTGACATGAGTCACCTTGGTAGTTGAGGGTGGCAGAACGTTGTAGTGAGCACGGGAGGCGGGTCGCCAAGAGGAGGGAGTTCGTTGTAGGGTGGAACTGTATAGAAGAGTTGGACGGTGGGCAGCGGGAACGAGTCTGGGGCCGTGCAGAACGACTGCTCGAGCGCCGAAGGAATCGTTCTCCGGGCTGTGGCAGCCTAGCAGCGGATGGCGCACTGAAGTTTCAGGCGGAGGCTCCCACCAGTTGCCGAGAAGCAGGTGCTTCGCAAAGAGAGTTCGTGCTGAGGACTCCAACGGGGTGTAGGAGGGAGGTGACCGGTAGAGAAGACAAGGGCAGACGTTCGAGGAGGCGAATCAAGCGAGCGGATTGCGAAGCGTGTGCTAAACTGCATTGTCTGAGACACGTAACGAGGGTGCCAAAAAAATCTTCATCTTCAAAATCTTTGGAAAGAAGGTTGTAAATATGTTTTACTATATATATCCTGTATGAGGTACACCTTATTCAAAATTAAAATCATGAGCATAACTTCACCTCTCAACGTCATTAGGCGGAGGCGGGAACAGAAATTACCACCCAATATATCAAAAAATATTACGAATTAAAAGTGATTAATTATTTATGTAACTAGTGCTTTAAGTAGAGTTTTATTCACGAGGAAGAACAGTTATCTCCCGAGCGCGGCGATATGGGGGCAAAGTAGAGCGTTATTTATTTATAATTAATTAAATATAAAAAACCTCTTATTAATGGAAAACCCGTTTTAAAATTATTTTGTCGAACTACTTCACTCCTGTGGACGAAAATTGCTTCTTTCAATGTTTGCAAAAACAAAATTTCGTATGCAAGTACTGTGACAAATAGTAAATCACATCTTCAAAAGAAACATCTTACAATAAATAATAGTGCTGATATTCGTCCACCTACGGTTCAAACCATAATATCTGTGGTCACGGGGTAAAAGTTCTTTAGTCAAAAATCTTAGTTTGGAGGAAACAAGGGATATATTACTGAGCCAACGCTTCTTCCTATGCTAAACGCTATTTCCCAACACTTTTTTCTCGTTAAGGAGGCAACATTTGAATTCGGTCGTTTTACTAAAATAAAATATAGGTATTTAACTTATATTTCGCTCAATTTTGCCAAAAATTGACTCTGGAACTTTTACCCCGTATCCACAGATGTCTTCATCAGAAACAGCAACTACCCTAACATATTCAATTTCTGTATCTTGAGAAACATCTTCAACTCTTCAGACTCACCAACCTTCAACTTCTAATTCGTTTTCTCATTCGGGCTCACATACACAATCACAGTTTACACCTTACCTCCCCAGAAAAATTAGTAAAGCACAGAGAAAGAAAATTGACAGACATTTAATGAATCCCTTCATTCTTGATTTCTAACAATTTGCAATAGTAAATGTGGAATTTGTACATGCATTAAATCCATCATATCAATTGCCTAGCAGAAAAGCTACTACAAAAGCATTTCTTCCAGCAACATAGGAACAATGGCAAGGGAAAATGGTGTTTAGTAGAAAGTGCTTGCATAATTACAGAATTTTGGACTTCAAAAAATAATGAAAGTGAGTTGTCTGTAACTGCTCATTTTATTTCTTCTGATTTTGAGTTATGTTTAGCTCTCTTAGATTGTATGTGTATCAGTGGATCTCACCAGCACAAATATAGCAGAAGAAATAAGGACCATACTTCACAAATTTAATTTAATGTAAAAAGGTTTCATTGATGTAACAGACAATGCTTCTAACACGAAGGGTGCAATTACTGAATTAATAAATTTAGATCCGTTTAGCTGTTATGCACACACTTTAAATTTAATTGCTCAATATTCAGTGAAAAAATAAATGAATCCAAGAAAATGTTTAAAAAAGTCACGCATTTTAATAGAAGTTCTTTATCAAATGAAAAATTAATTAATTATCAAATAAGCACTTGCATCCAAACACAAAAAAACTTAAATAGGATGTGGTCACAAGGTGGAATTTAACATATTACATGTTGCTATGCTGAATAAGTTTTAATGCTGACAGCATTTAAGTCACTGCTGTCCTCCTCAATAAGAACTTATCTGTATTGAAAGAAGAATGGTCAATCTGTGTTAAATTAAGCATTATTCTCAACTCCTTTGAAGAGAATACAAAAAATTAAGTGGTGAAAAATGTATCACAGAAAGTGAATTAATTATTCTAACTAATGGTTTGGCTTCAGTTTGTAAACAGATCTCAAAAAAAATTTCAGCAGTTTACCTTAATTAACACAAACTTTATTAGATGGAATTGCTGAAAGGCTGGGTCACATTAAGGCAGCAACACAAGAGCCAGTTGCTCTTTTTACTATTTTAGATCCCAGGTAAAAATTAATTGGTTTTTCAATTAGAAAATGCAAAAGAAACAAAAGATTTTTAATAGATATGTTCAGAATTTCTATTAAGGAAAAAAGTATACAAGCCAGGAAACACAGGAGTGCATCCCAGTTTCAGAAGTTAAAAGTGAATTTTCAATTTGGGAAGAGTTTGAAAAGAGAGAAATAAACATGCAACGTACACCAGGTAAATCATCAGCAGAAATTCCTAAAATCATAAGTCACAAACAAAATTTAACAGTTTCTTCAGAAATTAAATAAGGTGTGATGTGTTATTTAATAATTTAATACTTTTGAACTTTTTAAATAGGCATATCAACAGCAGAAGCAACTGTTGAAGTGGAGTGATTCTTAAAACATAAATTTTTGCTTAGAAATCAGGATCCATTGCAGTGATAGGAAAAACATCAACATTTGTACCTAACATTGGCAAAAGTTGACAAAAAAAGTATGCATGGTGGTAACTTCAGTACCTTGTGAAAGGGTATTTTCCAAGGCTGGCAACTTTATTACTGACAAGGACTTAGTACAACACACACCAGTGAACTATTATTTCTCAAATTTTCTTTTCATTAATAAATAATTGGTTATTATTATACACAATAATTAGTTACATAATACACATTATACATAATAATTTATAAAAATAAAGTATTATTTTAAAAAACAAAAACTTTCTTTTAATTTAAATTTGGTCAGTATGTTTGTTAGTGTTTTGCTACATATGTGAGACTTACTAACATACCCCAAAGTCACATAAAATAAAATTAAACTGTCACAGTGAACATGTGAATTACTATTGTTTCTTGAAACACTAATCACGAAGATGGCCATTCTTTTTATTTTTTGTCGGCACTTGTATCAAAGACTGATCGAACACAATTCGTCAGTGCAGGGGCAGGAACCACGCTCCCGCATACTTGCAATGTGTATCTATACGTGTAGAGTGCTTACTTTTTTCTTGTTGTGTTTTGTAGAAAATTGAACAAGAAATACGCCTACATTTTTTTCAAATTTTTATCTGAGAGTGTTCGTATAGAAATATTCATTTTTTTCAAAAAATCCAATTTATTAATGAAATATTTATTTTTTGAGAAAGTAATTTACGGAGAAATAAAACACACATATCAAAATATTAAACGAAACAAACCAGGAATTTTTATGGTAAGTAGATTCGGAGCATCAATCAATCATATTTTGCAAAATACGCGTAAATTCCAAAATTTAATATAGACATAACTACAAAAATAATTATCAGGTATATAAAAAATCACATGCTCTTTTTTGATGGCCAGAATGAATGCCATATATTCGTGTCATTTATTTTTTAAATTGCATACATTTAAAAAATAGTCCTGTAACTTCTTGTGCGATTTATTTATTTATTTATTTACGTCAAAAAACAGTTAAAAACTGCGTATGACGAGCTATGGGGAGAAGTGAATTTTGTGCACGTTTTCATAATTCTGTGGTCTCTATCCTAAACCATATTCTAGTCGAATTTTGAATACAGAAAAGAGAGGTTTTTTTCGAGTTTTGTTGACAAAATATTCGCTCCTATATAATAAAATATATTTTCAAAGGTAAATTAGCTATAAATTCCTGCTCTGAACCCTCATGTTCTTCATGAAAGAATAATACTTTTTACCGCGATAATATGAAAAACGATAATTTGAATAACTATATTTCCCACTGAAATTCAGAAGACGTACACAAATAATGAAGTTACATTTATGTCCAGAAGCAAAACAAGGGACCATCTCAGCATTTGCTCAAGGATCAGGGAAACTGGACGAAAAACCTGATCGAGATGGGGGCCATCAACCCAGAAACTGTGGTACAATACTTGTTACAGGTTCTTTAGAATTATACAGTCCAAATGATAAATAATTACATTAACTATCATTGTTAAAATTAATTCTACTTTCCTTTTTGATGCTCGGTATAGTCTCGAATTGTATAGAAACAGTTTTGCAGCAGAAAAGATTTTACTTGGGACTTAAACTTTTCTATCGAATTTAATCGTTTAATGTCTTCTGGCAAAGTGTTGTAGAGTAATGTACATGAATTGTATGTGAATTTTTTGTAGTGAGCTGTTGATACTGCCACTTGGTGAATATGATTACTACGTCGTGTGTTATACTTATAGACATCGGCGTTTGCTGAAAATATATTCCCGCCCTTAAGTAAGTCATTTTTGACAAAAACTACTGATTCGTAAATCAGGAGACAAGGTAATGGTAAAATTCCTAGATTAATAAAGAGGGACATACAAGAATCACGTGGGTTGGATTTGCTTATTATTCGTACAATTTTTTTTTGTAATCTGAAAGTCTGTGAGCTATAAGATGTGTTTCCCCAAAATATTATGCCATATCTCAGGCGGGAGTGAACATTGGCAAAATATACACAACGAGCTGTATGAAGGCTGACGGAATTTGAAAGAATTCTGAACGCGTAGCATAATGAACTTAATTTTGTGTTCAATTCATTTAAGTGGGCATTCCATTTGAGGTTTGACTGAATTGATAGACCTAAAAATTTTGTTACATTAACATCAGTCAATGGCACACCGTTCATTTTCAATGGAGTACAGAATTTTTTATTTGATATGGAAAACTGCATTGAAACAGTTTTATTTTCAGTTACTTTTAATTTGTTATTACGGAACCAATTTGAAACGTCTGATATTGTACTATTTACGGTTTCTTTGTTGCAAAGAATATTTGTATCATCCGCAAAGAGAACTGTTCTTCCGTTTCGAATCGCTAAGCGCATGTCATTTACGTATAATAGGAAGAGAATAGGGCCTAAAATCGATCCTTGCGGGACTCCACGTGCAATTGGCAAAGAACCGGAAAGGTGTGTACATAAAGTTCCATCATTCCAGTAAGGTATTTCTACTCTCTGAGATCGTTGTTTAAGGTACGAACATAGCCAATCTAGAGCAATACCACGGATTCCATACGAAGGTAATTTTGAAAGTAAAATGTTATGATCAATGACGTCAAAAGCTTTTGAAAGATCTAAAAATATTCCAATAGTTGCTTCGTTTTGATCCAATGATGAGGCAACATCCTTAAGAAAAGAAAAAATGGCTGTTTCCGTAGATTTTGATTTCCAGAATCCATGTTGGCAATTTGAAAACGCGTCGTGTTTATTGAGAAAGGTTTCCATTCGCACATAAAAAAGTCTCTCTAATATTTTTGAAAAAACTGACAAAGAGAAATTGGCCGATAATTTTGAACTTCATTTTTGTTGCCTTTTTTGAAGAGCGGCTTAATCTTAGCTGTTTTAAAAATATCTGGAAAAATTCCGGTGCATAAGGATGCATTAAATATGTGAGTTAACGGGTGTATAATGGCTGGCGCGCACGTCTTTAACAAACAATCCGGAAATTCATCTAAACCGGCCGAATATTTATTTTTTAATTTACCGATTATTTTGAGAATTTCATAGGAAGAGTTTTCGGGAACGGATTTTTAGGGAAACGTCAGATGTTGAATTTTGTGGCTGAAAACCCTTATTGAGATCGACAGCAATTCTCGAAAAGTATTGGTTAAAGAGACTAGCCACTGTTGCCTGATCGTTCACATCTCTATCCTTATCTTTTAAAACAACATTCTCTACAAGGTTTCTAGTTGGTTTGGTCGCATTTTTTACTATATCCCACGTATATTTGACGTGGAATGGCTCGTATTTCAATTCGTTTCGCTCTCACCCATAAGAACATAGATGACCTGCAAGTCACCCACGATGTTACCCACAAAAACATGTATGACACAATGTCAAACATTTTGGGGGCAGAGTGAACATCTAAAATACTAATGGCTCTTGAAACCCTAATCAGGCAGGGGATCATTCTTTTTTTAGATGTTCAGCACTTGCATCAAAGACTGACCGAACACAATTCGTTAGTGGATGGGCAGAGGCAGAGGGCGCCCTCATACTTGCAATTGATTTTTTCCAAACTGTAAGTGTGGAGTGCCCACTTTTTTTCTTGTTGTATTTCATAGAAAATTGAACAAGGAACACGCCTATATATTTTCAATTTTTTATCTCATCGAGTTTATTTAGAAATTTTACTTTTCTTGAACAAAATACATTTTTTAAAATGAAAAAAATATTTTTTGAAAAATGTATTTTCAGAGGAATAAAATACATATTTCAAAGTATTAAATGAAACAAACCAGAAATTTTTATAGTCAGTACAGTAGGAGCAACAATTGATCTTATTTTGTGAAGTATCTGTAAATTCCAAAATTTAATATAGGCATAACTACACAAATAATCAATTTTGAGGCAAATAAAAAAATACGTGTCTCTTTTTTTGATGACCAGAGTTAAGAAAAAAAATATCATACATTTTAAAAAAGTCGTGTCAACTCTTGTGCGATTTGACGTGGAATGGATTACACACACACACACACACACACACACACACAATTTTCCTTGTAATTAGGCACTCTTACCTCTCTGTTTACAAGAAAACCACTCGAAAGGATTTCTGCAATCTGAATAAGGATTTGGCATCACTGACATTTAGGTTAGATTGTGTACACAATTTCTACTAAGATATTTTTATTACTATTGTTCCTTAGCAAATAAACATTGCTTCCGAATTTTCGAATACCAATCAGCTGTTTATTTCCCATCAATGTTTTGGATTCCCAAATTCGGAAAGAAGTGCAAAAGAACGCCGTAAGGTATAGCTGCTCAAGCCAAAGGAGCTACCAACGTTATTCGTTCTGCGTGGTGTTGCCACAACTGATTTAACTCATAGCCTGCTCTTAACAGTCGGCCATGTTCATGAACATGTTATTGATAACGGGTTTTGTTATTACGAGCCAACTGTTATTGCGATGACAGTTATTGAAGAAAAGCTGTTAAGCCCATCTCTACTTCAGACTACTCACCCCTGCCCATGATGCAAGGACATGGATGTGCTGTTCGCAGCCTCTCCAGCATCAGCCTAACAGCTTTATGCACAGTTTGCGCCACAATATTAGCGGGAATTTTAGTAAATGTAGCCAGATGCGAAATTAGAACCATCAACTTGTTACGAGCCATTGAAAGATATATAAGAAGCATTTTTCTAAAATAAAAGCTTTTGTTTCTACCACAATTTTACTAAATGTATCCAGATACGAAATTAGAATCATCACCCTGTTACAAGCCATAGAAATAGATATAAGAAGCATTTTTCTAAAAAATATATTGTTTTTGTTTCTATACACTTTTGCCGCATTATTTTTATCTAGTCATCATTGAAAACTTTCAATTAATGCCACACAATTTTTCACTGGCACTGCTTGATAGCTATACCGCATGGCGGCCATCATCTGGCCTGGCTTTTCAGACGAAGTGCACGTGATGTGATCACGTTGTTTGTGAGGTACCTGGTGCTGTGCATAACGAGAAAAAAATATGTGCAGCGTAGCAACTCACCCATGTCCTTGCATTTCCCACCTGAACTTATCACCACTTGCTTCGTTGACCCCTCCTCCAGAAATGCACAGGTACGTCACGACGGGTGGCGCGGCTCGGCGGTTTGTGGCCGAACTTTGAGCGTTCGCACTATGGCACGAGGGCGAAGCCGCCCAAACAAATGAGGGTTTTATTCAGCGGGAGGCGTGGGGAAAGAGTAGACAGTGTAATGTAAAGAGCGAATGTGGAAAATGCAAGGACATCTTCGCCAACTGACAGATGCGTGAGCCAAGTGAATCATGTTGGCGTTTCTAAGTATTTTGGCGTAAAAATGCGTTGTAAATTAATCGTTGCACAGACTCAATTCTTTTATGTAAATCGCGAATTCTTTTATCTAAACCGTAGTATTGCTGCCAACTCCTCGACAATTGGCTGGTGACGAGATTTGACATACATTGATGGATTTGTTCAAATAAAAGCAATTTTTACCTGTCGATTCTCGGTTTTACGTATGTCGTTCTGCGCTTTTTCAAGAGGCCGATTCATTCTCCATGTATCTAGTGAAGACCAAGATTGTAATTCTTTACCCTATTTTTTCCTAATTTTACAAATAAAATTGGTAAGAACTAAGAGACACTTACTTGTCTTACGTTGCAGTAGCTGCTGCAGTAGTACCTTAATTTTGTTTGTGTGACTTCCCGAAAGTTTCCTATAATTCATTGCAGGGTTTAAATTACTTTAAATGTAAATAATGTTAAAATACTTGTAAATACTGATTATAAAAATTAATCCTTTTTCTTTATTGTTATAAATTGCTTTATTGTAAATAAACAACACACGCGTTAGTCGGTAACATCGATTTCAGGTAGTTTGAAATATGTTCCGATCGCGAGTTGTAAGTGGCAAATATCTTATTTGTCCATCAAGTTACAAATCTTTCAAAACTGCAATATTAGTAAAATAAGAATCGAGTAAAATATCAATATTACGTTAAAACGATTGTATTACTTCATTTTAAGACGTACTAATTTACTATAGTAAAGATATAGTCGAACTCTCTTTAAAATGCTTGTGGGGACAAATAGTATTTTTAGCATCAAAAAATTGGAGATAAACGGTGAACGTTGTTGTTTGAGAAAAGAGTTAAATTTGGTTACTTATTTCTCCTCATGCCGTATTTTGCACTAAATTATTTGTTGAGTGCTTAAAAGAAAGCGCATAATATGAAGTATCAGTACGATTATTACGAAACATTAAATCTTCACTTTTCAGTGTTAAAAAGGTCATGTTTTGTGAACGCATAAGACTTAATTATTCCACATGCTAAATTAAGTGATCTGAAATTTTATTAAGACTAGCTTAATAAACTAAATAACATTTTTTTAATTCCCCAAAGTACAGTTCCGTCTCAATCAGATTCCTTCATTTTGGAAATTTCATTTAACCATTAGGACGGGTTCTTCCGAAAAATCTTCATAAAGTCTCGAGGGACGTTACTTTTCCTGATGTTCATTTCCGGCACTTTCCCCAAGCCCCGTTTAAACGACAATATCAATTTTCGATCGTTTCCAGAAGAGCTTTCACCGCAAATTCATTTTGCTCCCCTTCGCTCCTCCAAGAATCGTTTCGTGCAGGGAGTCTTCTTCCGCGAGGTTATTAGCGTCAGGACCTCCCCGTCTCCGCGGCGGCGGCCATAACATATTTACTCGCCCAGGGACATGGCCGGGCGTCAGGGCGGCAATAACGGCGGGCGAGCGCGAGGGGGCGGTCAAGGCGGAAGCCCTTGCGAGGGGAGCCGCCGAGCTCTCCTGCCAGAGCGCGCCACACGTCACCTGGCGACCATACAGGCGACGCCTCAGTAGGATTCACAGATAATTAGATGGTGTTATGCATCAACCGACTATCATACAAGTTTTGAGATAATCGTGTTCGAAGGTTTTATTACTTTTTCAGCTCTAAAAACTGTCATTTAATTATTTTATTCATTCCAGCGCCAAACTACACAATCATGAGCGGAATATCTGGCGCTTACCTGCATAATGCGAAATTAAGAACTGCAGATTTGAAGATCTAGGTTTATAGCCGCTTGTTGCGAAACATAAAATCCCTGATGTGACTGAAGGCGTTTGCATTTTTCATTAATTATACGGCTATTTTTACAGATTTGGCGCCAAAATTTTCAATACACTTAGATTATGTCGAATGCAACTGATGGCGTCCATACCTCATTTTTTTCAAAAATGGCGCTTAGCCGGTTGATGAATAACGCCGTCCAATTGGCTGGCCTGGAACTAAAGTGGTCTACAAAACGTTTTGGCTAAAACCCAGATAATGGTAAATTTGATCTGAACCGGTGAGCACCTATTCATTTTAAAGTGGTCTATGTGTCATTTGTCGTTGGAGGTGCCCATAATAAAAGAACCAATTTAGTATTGGCTGATGGTTTTAATGTTAGGCAATTCTTAAGTGGTCTTAAAGTCAGAAGGCGATTTGTACCACAGACCACTTTAGTTCCAGGTTGGCCGATTCTAATCTCATGTTCACTTTCATTTATGGTTTCACAGATATAATCCACAAACGCCGTTCTATTATACAAAACTATCATTCGCCTCACTGTAAATTACGCCTCTGCATTAACGTTTACAGCATCCCAAACTAATCTCAATCGCATTCAAACGCCTTCTGGTTTGCCCGAAATAATCAACTTAACCGCAATTTTGGCCTTCAGTTACAGATATCATTCATAACACAACACAACCGCAACTTTTCCTATGCCTCACTTCAGTCCCAAATGCAACGGCCATTCCCCTGCTACCCACTCCACCATTGCCAACTAAAAAATATATAAAATAAAACATATAAATTCATGAACCCAATTGGGTTAACTTCAAATGTAAATAGTGTAACAAATGTTGTAAACTGCATAAAATAAATTTAAAAAACAGAAGTTTTTTCAGACCACCATTTATTTCAGATCACAACTAAAACTTCATACTGCCGCGTACCGACTTAAGTGAAGGTATCAACTGACGTCCCTACAGTGTCATTGACCGGGAAGTACTGGGGTTCGATTTTCCACGGTGATATGATTTTCGACCCACTAGTTAGCTGGCTTAAGATCAGTCGCTGACTCGAAGAGAATTCTAGCGGCCGACTGTTCTTATCAGTAGTTTTTCGTTGTTTCTTCGATTGATCCCACGTGAATGCTAGAGCAGTGCTGTAAGAAACGGACCATGCACGATCTTTCTTTCCTCTTCCCGTCGTATAATTCTGTCGTACGCCTTTCACATTTACATGCACTACATTTCATACATGATGGAATCTTAGAGCTCGTCCCGCCTGGGTCGGTGCCCTGTTGGTGGGAGTTACCTGATTGAGGAAAACCCCGCTAGTGGACCAGTAGATCGGCATCGAATCTCGCTGCCCAGCAGTGGAGTGTCATCGCCACCACAATAAAAAGCATGCACTGCACTTGCGGGACTGTTAACCTTAGCAATTGACGCACCCTTAAACAATCAACAACACAATCAAAACAAACAACAAACAATCAAATCAATCAATTATACAGCCGTCTCTGCGATTACAAATTAACATTGCTCTATAGCAGTGTTGTCAAGG
The DNA here is from genome assembly GCA_031308135.1 of Acheta domesticus. Taxonomy (NCBI): domain Eukaryota; kingdom Metazoa; phylum Arthropoda; class Insecta; order Orthoptera; family Gryllidae; genus Acheta; species Acheta domesticus. The sequence continues at coordinate 160,276,982 of JAHLJT010009419.1, forward strand.
TCGATGCAACGTTGTGGCACGAGTGCCACAACGAAATCGCGCCTCCACGCAGTTCATTACACCCCCTTCAGAGACAACGTCATCCATATTGTAAAGCGGCGGGGTTCACTTTCCCGACGCCAGTGGCACAGATTAGCTCGTGGCATGCTACCGTGCCACGACGCGTGCCACAGTCACCAGTAGGTTCTTGGTTCAGACCTTGGCACCATGTAGGTTCTGATGTCCCCGAAGAACTGTCGTGGACGGAACAATCAGACCTTCCACCTCTATGCGAGCTGTAATTGAGTTGCAGGCAGGATTGGGTTTACTTTCCCCGGCGTAGCGCTTGTAGTATTCCCCGTTTAAGGGTAAAGGGCAACGATTGCCCCCTTCGGCTCGCGCCACGGGGGAGGGGTACGATTCCCTCGCTGCTGCCTGGCCACGCGCTGACGCCCACGGCGCCCTCTAGCGCCGCGCCACGCCGCGCCGAGCCGTCGAGAACTGAATTGAATTGATGCTTTGTTTTACGTGGCGAGACTCAGGCCAGGAGGCCTGCTCTTCCGTCTGACCACGCAAATTTCGCTACGCTCCTTTCACCAACTAGCGAAGAAAGAAGGTATTATCTCGGGCGGGGAAACAGGCAATTTGAATTTAGCTCAGAGGCTTCATTTAGGCTTGACGATCTCTTACATACAAGTAAATCTACTAACATGGGACAGCCGGCTTTACTTCCCCTCCGAAGGAAGGAGTACGAAGGAATTTTTCGCCCTTAAAAATCCACGGCTTCGATCGGGTTTAAACCCGCGAATTTGTGTATAGCAGTCTGTTACGCTAACCGCTACCCAATTGCTACCGAAATCAATATTAGATGTAGGCTCCCCATCGTAACAGTTTATTGTGGCATAAAGCTTTTTCGGCCGCATTGCGGCCATCTTCAGTGCTATCAGAGGCGGCTGTGGGCCTCAGTCCAGACAAGACCAAGACCAAGCCCACAGCCGCCTCTGATAGCACTGAAGATGGCCGCAATGCGGCCGAAAAAGCTTTATGCCACAATAAACTGTTACGATGGGGAGCCTACATCTAATATTGATTTCGATGATAGCATCGTAAATGCCACACCATTTCCTACTACCAATTGCTACCGCCTGCCCGCCGAGAACTGGCTCCTGGCCCGCGACCACTCCGGGTGGATTTATTGATTAGTAGTTACGGACGCGTCAACTTCTAAGGTTATTAATTCCGTAAGTGGAGGGCATGTTTTACCGTTGGATGTGGCGGTGATCTTCCCCTTCTGGATAGCGAGATCCGGCGCTGTCCTACCCTCCGTTTTGTGATGTTTTCCACAACCGGGTATCTCCCACCAACCGCCCCAGCGGGGACAAACCCTAAGCTTCCGACCGGTCTCCCGACATCTGTGGTAGTGGACTGCGTGTGTGTGTAAGAAAGGGATGAGGATAGGCCAAGGAAGATGAAGGAAAGATCGTTCGCGGTGATGATCGGAGAAACTACGAAAAACTACCGATGAGAGCAGGCGGTCGCTAGAATTCTTCTCCAGACAGTGACAGATCACGATCTAGCTATGTAGCCAGTGTCGAAAATCCTGCCAGAATGGGGACTCGCACCCCAAGACCCCCGTCAGAGGCACAGCAGGGGCACCTACTAAGTCATCTAAGCTGGAGCGTGTGATGTGCTCTCTGGGGAATGCGTTGGGACATGGTGGAAATAGATGGATAAGTTCCTCCGGCGCATCGATTTTTGCTCGTTCTGCGCACCACCAGTTTGCATCACGAACCAAGTGACCACAGCACGTTGTTTGAATAGCCAGACCAGAGGCTGGCCGCCATGTTGCGTGGAGAGCGGGTAGTGTTGAGAAACATTTTGAAAGTGGTACAAAATGACAATTTTGAACTATAACCAACCAAAAATAATACGAGGAATGTGTACAATATCTAGTGGCGGTTACAGGGAGGGGGGCTATGAAAGCCATGCCCTCCCCTCAAAAAGTCCTAGAGTTTTCGTTTGTTACCTTCCTTTATTTCACAAAATTGATTTAAATATTTATTTATTTTATTAATATTACGTAGTATCATATTGTACGCTACGAAAACAATATACTATATAATAACAAATATGTTTATTGTAATGTAATAAAAATCTATGATTGCCCCACCCCTAAAATGATCGGCTTGATCCGCCCCTGACAAGATGTAATATTTAAAAGAAATGCTTCATAAATCTGATTCAATGTCTCGTAACGAGGTGATAGTTTTGGTATCTGCCCGCATTTAAAATTCCCGCTAATATCGTGAGGCAAACTTGTTTCGGGAATCTCATTGGCTGAAGTCGGATACGATGCGCCAGAGCCCCCCTGCATGGGAGTGTGCGCGTGGAGGTGCGCGTGGAGTGTGCGCGTGGAGTTTGCGCGTGGGGTGTGGCGGGTGGAGTGTGCGCGTGGAGTGTGCGCGTGGAGGATGCGCGTGAAGTGGGCGCGTGGAGTGTGCGCGTGGAGTGTGTGCGTGGAGGATGCGCGTGAAGTAGGCGCGTGGAGTGTGCGCGTGGAGTGTGCGCGTGGGGTGTGCGCGTGGGGTGTGCGCGTGGGGTGTGGCGGGTGGAGTGTGCGCGTGAAGTGTGCGCTTGGAGCGTGAGCGTGGAGTGTGCGCGTCGAGGGTGCGCGTGAAGTGTGCGCGTGGAGTGTGCGCGTGGAGTCTGGCGGGTGGAGTGTGCGCGTGGAGGGTGCGCGTGGGGTGTGGCGGGTGGAGGGCGCGGCGAAGGCGCCGCGCGCTTTATTAGCCCGGGTGCCCTAATCGCGCCATTGACGCCCCGGGCGCCTCGGCAGCCCAGGAGTGTTTGCGCACCGCGGAGGGCGCTGCGCGCTCCCCTGGGGCGAGGGGAGCCCCGCACCCCCCGCCCCCACCCTCACCCCCACCCCCGCCGGCGACGCGCGCCTTCAAAGAGACCGGAAAAGCTTATAGCGGCGACGCCAGTCGACGGAGGACGTGCAATGCCCCAATGACGTTCACGTTTACGTGCTATAAAACAGACGACAAAAAGTACTTGAGAAACCTTTGAAAACTCTTATTGTTTCAAATTTATTTATCATTGTTTTGTATTACGCGGTTGGGCGGAAGTGCGGTCGTGATGGCCCGAGTGCCACCACATTAATGAAGTAGTAGTTGTTATTATTACTTCGATTATTACAATCGCTCATGTTTATTATTCATATTTCTGTTTCATTCCTTCTTAATTGATTGCTGTGATAGCTTTTAGCAGCAACTTGTTATTTTAGTATCTCCGTCTTCGAATCCCGTCGATGGCAAAATTTTGACACTTGCTAAATAGCTACGTTCAATTTTGCCACTGTCTGAAGGAGAATTCTTATGGCCGGCTGCTCTAATCACTAATTTTTCGAGGTTTCTTTGACCAGCACCTTAAGAGTCGGGGTATGGATCGCGCGCGAAATTTCCTTTTCCTTGCATTATATACTCTTACACACACACACACACACGTTTCTATACGCACCACATATTAGTAACTTAACCTATGGATGTAGCCGGCGCTTGGCCGGCAACCTAAGATTTGCATTGAAATTGATTGATATTTCCCAATGTGGCTTTCTTACTGCAGTCTGCTAGTCAATGAATAACAAAAAACAAGAAGACGCATAGCTCGTCAATGAAACTCGCATCTTAGCGGAGGAGGATGAACCAGGACATAACATGCACTACATTAATCGGACTCACTACTGTAGCAGTTGACGCGACCGGAAACACAGAACAATCCATCATTAAACTGCGTAGTTGTTTTTCCGTAAAAAGGCAATTCGGGTATTATTAAAATTTGCTTTTACGTCGTCTGTGTTATAATTGATTCCTTTTATACATGTTCTCAGGTAAGATAAATCATTCCAAATTACATATTTTTGGACAAATTACTTAAATTGATTTAATTTTGTATGTCAACAAATATAAAGAAATTCAGTACCTCGTTTCATTTCTTCTATACATGTTTTCTCTCTTTCACTGAGGTGTATTTCTTGAACTAAAGACTCCTACAATATATTTAAATAGTTTGAAAAACTGATAGAAATTCTTATTTTCATTCGCAAAAGATTTATCAAACGATATTGCTTGCTGCTAGATTATCTTCTGGATTCGGTTGAGGAATATTCGTTTGTGGATGTAACCTTAGTTATAAAGATGGAATAAAGATTTAGAGGTGAACGTTCAACGACTTCTGTCCGGATCCAATCACAGTCGGCAGCCATTTCTCTCCCTGCAAGCGCCTCGGCGACACTTCAGCTCCTCCCACCACGCACCCGAAGTGGACGTGCATCACTCCGAGGAGGATCCAATAGGGCGGTTCCTTTATAAATGACCCAACTAGAAGGAAACCAATGCCAGAGAGTACTTACTAAATTACCAGTTCAATTTGAGGTACTGTGATTCATTCAAAGGGTGTAATATAGAACCCTCTCGCTTTCGGTCAAACTGAGATAACGTCAACTGCGAGAGATATATTGAAATGCCGTCGCATTCGAACGATCGATTCTTGATAATCCTCCCCCGCACGAAATGCGCGTGCGAAGGGTCTCGAGGATGGTGGGGACAGCGAGGAAGAGAGGATGACGAAAAGAACCACACTCCGTGAGGGGATCTGCTGGCAGCTGTGGCAGGTTGAGAAATTCTCGCAACGTTCTGAGATGCCCTCTGAATTGGGATGTGTATGTCGCTCCAAAACAGTAGCGGCACTTGCTAGGGCTGCACAGTTTCTCATCCATTATGTAATCGAAAAAATCTAATAATATGTTGGGAATACATATTTTCCACATTATGATAAATATTCAAGAATACTGGACTCGGCAATGCTTTGCTGTTGGAGTGCCTTATACTTCACATGCTACTGGTCACGTGGTTGTTAATCATGTTTTACAGTACTCTCTTCAAAAATTTCAAATAGATGAAAGACTTTCTAGCGTGTTTTCGTTTGTTCTATGTCATGGTTTGGACGTTGTCAAATATCCTATTGTTAAAACGTTCTCCCTCACGTTTCGGTATGCGTTCGCTATGACATGGTCTTGGAGAAATTTGATGTACTTTTCCGAGATAATATTCAAATAATAATTCCGGCCGTTGTTTCACAATCGCAGGGGAAGAATATGCAACCACACACGCTTAATACTTGACGGTGCGGTCGGTGTCTAGTATAGAGGCGTTTGAGTGATGAATTTTAGCCGATTGTAATGAAATACTTAAATTGTGCGAAGCAAATTTCTTAAAGTAGAGATATCAAGTTTTAATCTTATCGAAATTAAAAGTATTTTGGATAAAAATTTACGGAGCTACGACCAATTGAAAAGTGTTCTATGTTTTGACGTAAAATTGGCCATATTCGAGCTAATATGGCACAGTGTTTGACTCAAAGCAGTATTGTTTGATGTTCATACAATTGTTGCGGGGTAACATGGGCACAATCTAAGACAAAAATCCGTTGATAAAATTAACATTAAGTAATATTTATTCGTTATCTTCTAAAAAGTAGCAAAGAAAGTAAAAAGTAGCCGGAAAATGGGGTGTTTATAGGGTTTGTGGTACCCCTAAACTCGTTATCAAAACTGTTGGCACCAATGGTGCCGATGTTGTTCTTGCATTAAACTTTTTTTACTAGGCTATTGAATTCTATTTTTTCGATACAGCCTAATACACACACACACACACATACACACACTTGGGTAGCTCATTGGTCATCTCATTGCTCGCATTCCATGATGCGACCTCGGGTTCGATTCGCGGTCGGGCAAGACTAGAACAAGACTTCTTGGCTGTCCGTGTGACGCTGCGTCGTTGGCTGAGTTTGATCGCGTCTTCGATCTGTCACTGCCTGAGGAAGCCTGCGACACGACAGGCGAAACGTCGACTTCTCAGACAACGATTCGGCGTTATCCGGACAGACAAGAAGTCTTGCTCTAGTCGTGCTCGACCAGGAATCGAACCCGAGGTCGCGGCATGGAATGCGAGCAATGAGCTGAGCAATGAGCTGCCCGTGAGTGAGTGAGATTTGTAATGAGAGTTTGTACATGACAGATTATTTCATGTTTCCAGGCTAGTCAACTGCAAAGGTCAATAGTCCGTAAGTGTACAGTGTGTTTTACCTCGGTAGTCGTTGATCATCCCTCACTGGACGGTAAGATTTAGCGCCGAGCTGCACGTCTGCTAGTGAGCTTTTCTACAACCAGATACTTCGGATGTGCACCGCCCCAGCTGGGTCAAACTCTAAGCTCCCAACTGGTGCATACAAGTGAGTGTGTGTATGTAAGGGAAAATACCGACCGCTAGAATTCTCCTCCAGACACCGGCGGAATCCGATCTAGCTATGTAACTAATGCCAAAAAGGCTGTCACCGTCGAAACTCGAATCCTAGGATCTCCATGTCAGAGAAACTTCAGTGTGTGGCGTCGTGGCAATATTTCTAAGCAGGCGGCAAGCCTAAGCAGGAAGCTGTGGTGAAAGGGCGCACCTGAGCTAAAAATAAAGAGGCACCATGGGGCTGCTCCTGGAAACACTCCACGCAAACAAACTGTTGAAAAAGGTTAGTGGCGAGTCTGAGATGATTGTGAAAGGCCCCTGGAATTGGCTAGCCATCGAGCCTGGGGACGCCGACAGCATGACGCCGGGTGGGGGAGACCGGGGTGTATATAAGGCGGGCGCTTTCTGCGCTCGCGGAGATTCAGAGAGATTCTTAGAGCTTGTTGTTAGCCGAAAGGCTGGGTGGGATCTCCAGTGCACTCCAGCAAGTGGTTTCCGGGACGGAGACCGGTTTGGCGTCAGGTCATGTAGGTACGCTTGTTACCGGGGACTTAACGTCCGATAGCATCGCATCACGCGTTGTTACTGCTTTCGAGCAGTGGCACTGAGCTATAGGGCTTAGGGACGGTCTCGGGGTTTTCGCGGCTAAGGGAAAGGTGGCCCGGGTTTATTCAGTATTTGTAAATTTCTTTAATTGTTAAGTTCTTTGTAAATAAATGTAAATATTGTTATCTTAAACGCAGTGTCTGTGTCATTTTCTTCAGTACGTCACAAGTGACATTAGTTTATACCCTAAGCCGGTATTCCCACGACATTTTGTACCTTTAAGATCGTCGACAAAAGTGAAAGAAAGTTGCAAATGGTAAGCTGTTCAGTGAACACGATGAGGGTGGAGGAGCAGATGGTGCGCGGTCGGGGCAGCAACGCCGCGGGGGTGGGCGGCGCCGTGGTCCCCCTAGCGAAGTGACGGGCGCGCCCTCCTTCCCCTCCACCCCCAACCCCACTCGCATTGACGCCAGATGGTGCCTGTGATGGCGCGTTGCCTGTGGGGGTGGGGGGCTGCATAAAAGTTTCCTGAGGGCGCGGGGAGGTGACATCCAAAGTTACTCAAGGACCAGTCGATAAGCAGCGATAATGCTCCTAGTTTAACACACATTGAGCTTTTTCAATCAGTTTATATGTACAATCATTATTTTTTTCATTCTCGAGTTGGGTGTGGATGATTTCAGTTTCTGATAACTTTGTAACCTTAAATGGCGAATGTCGTTTTAAAGAATAATGAAAAGTTCATAGAAATAATCACTGAATAGCCCGTTGCAGCTTTATTTGACCTCTTGTTTAGAAATAAATTTAGAAAAGAATGGTAATTTTATATCTGGGCATTCTTTAATTTTCCCTTTGGTGTTTCACCCCTCTTCACATAATACAGCAATGATAGAAATTTTTTCGCAATTTAAAATCGTGTTTTTACGGCCTCAGCACTGCGCATTGAGATTTTCTATTACCCATTTTTTCCTGAATTCAAAAATGTGCCTTTTTAGTGAACGTGAATTTTGCCTATTTTGTATATGTAACATTGACGAATTTTGTAATTTATTTGAATTTAAGGAAAATAAATGGATAAAAATCCTTTTCCAAACTGGTAATCGATTATTCTACTCACTGAATTCTGAAACATAACTGATGTTGAGCCATCCTTTCATATTTCCGAATTTCTTTTCACATACACGTTTTTATTAAGAAAACATGATAATAAAATTACACAAAAATTATTGTTATTCAAATTTCATGGACAGAAATCACAAATGCCATTGTTGTATATCTCAATGTGTATTAAAAATTTAAATGCGCTATCCGATTATGTAAATTTCTGAGCGTCCACGCTGTGTATAATTCTTCCGACAGAATAACTTTGAAACCATTGAACCTTGTTACATAGCGCAATGGGTAGGGAGAGTTGTTCTTTGCCATCAAATCCTTGGACTTGGAAGATTTCGTAGTGAAAAATTACACGATGGATTCTACTTCTTAAAAAACTTAAAAAAATGTAAATATTTTTCATGCAAATTAAAGAAAATATTTTCCGTAACACCACTAATAAAAGCTTTTACAACACAAATGACATTTTGTCGTTGAAGCATGGTAAAAATTGTTTCGCCATTTCAAACCTTTGTTTTTACGTTTCCCGGGCACTTGCACGGCTCATCTCACAGAGTTGCCTCATCGCACTCCCATTTTCATATTTTCAATAGTCACCCTCACTAGCACAGGCTCTCCATCTTCTTTCCCACCTTGCGCGGCCGCACGCGCCGCCGAGGCCCATCCGCGAAGCGGCCCACCCCGTCCCTGCCGTCCGTCACGAGAGGGGCGCGCGCCGCTGTCGCCGGGAAATGATTACTTTTTGAGGGCTATATTTCACTGGCGTCCGAAACTATCGCCCAGCAGCAGGTGATCAATCGTAGGCGTCGGCGGGCGGGCGGGCGGGCGGGCGGGCGGGCGGGCGGGCGGGCGGGCGGGCGGGCGGGCGGGCGGGCGGGTGGGCGTCCGGCGCCGCGACGGCCGAGCGCCCTACAGCGACGCCCCTGCTGAGGCGAAGGGATGGGGAAACACAACCTCCCCGCTTACGAAGCGACATTCATCCACCCAACTGTTTTAAGCCACTCACTTCCGTAGCCAATTGAAGAACCTATTTTCATAACGACGACTGACTGAGTTATATACAAGTCAGCATTTCCGTTTCTTTTTTCTCCAGCGACTCCCTGCTTACGAAGGGACATTCACACTTTCAACTGAAATTAGCCACTCCGTGTCAATTGAAGGGCCTATTTCCATTTCGACGAATGCTGAGTTCACTGTAAGTATTACCGTCGTCTCTCCAGTGACTCCGTGCTTACGAAGCGATATTCACGCACCCAACTGTTATTAGCCGCTCACTGCTGTAGTCAATTGAAGGGCGGGCCTATTTCCATTGCGACGACTGGCTGAGTTAACTCAGAGTCAACATTGCCGCTGTCTCTTCAGCAACTCTGACCAAGGGTCCAAGAATTCGAGTCTCGACTGTCGAAAATTTTGGACGAATTTATCCGCTCTCACGAGACAAATCCTAGCTGTTCTGGTGGATAGTTTTTCGTGATTTCTCTGATCAATATCAGGTAAATACTGGAAGAGATTCCTAACAAAGGGGTCATGGACCGCACACTATCTTTCTTTCCTCTTCCGTTTCCTATCCCTTTCGTTTTTCACACATATACACATACACTCAGAGCAAAAATCATTCTACACACAGAAATATTCTCAAACGATTGCAGAGAGACAAAAAATATTAGGAGGCAAAACACTTAAGCACAACGAATGTAAGTTTCAATAGTTTCCAAATTTCAGTGTATTGACACAAAATGTGTCTGCTTTGGTGCCCAGAAACGGAAAGCAACATTACATAATAGTTATTTATGTAACAAGTCCTCTGAATTAGTCTTTAAGGATAAAGGGCGGAAGGTTAAGTGCAAAGCGGTGCGATAGCACAGCAGCAACCTTCCGTCCGAGACGTGTTACATACAATGTTTTTTGGTATTTCTAGTTATTCAAAATAAATATTTAACACTTTCATGAGTTAAGAATTGTCATTACTCTCGATGTTTCGTAGTAAGAGTTGTTGGTTCAGCGTCTTGGTACGGTTTAAAAATAACAATCGCAATGCACAAAGGACCAAAAGGACAAAAGGAAAATGGGGACAAGTGGAACAAAAGGGATATTTATCCAAAGATTTATGAGCACTAATAAAATCTAAATCCGAGAGTCTGCTAAAGTATTTTTAAAGGCCTCTCGAGCATTTTAACGGCCATTGCAATGGACGTGCTCTTAAAGCGTTGTTTAGATGGTTGGGTGCTAAGAACCTAAGCGCGTGTTTACCGACGTAAATGAAAAATATATTTTTTTACATATTGAATATGCATTCAATAGAATTACAATTTGATACATTTGAGGAAGAACTTTAAACACTTGGTCGATTGGTGTTAGGTGGCTGCGGTCATTAGTTTCATACGCGTCCTTCAAGTCATATCCTGGGGGGTGGAGATGTTTCTCCATCGCTGGATGGAAAACTCCAGTGCAAACTTACACGGCCTCGGGATTTTCTATCGACGTTTCTCCTCAGTGGAGCACTGTCTCAGACGGGACAAGCCACAAACTCATGATTTGTCACCCAACATGTGGCAGTGAAGTGCAAGTAAGTACAAAGTGTGTGTATGTGTGTGAGCGGAGAAGATAGGAGAAGGAAGAGGAATAAAAGAGGACGCCGTCCGTGGCCCATTATTTCTCCGGCATTCACCAGGTTTGTGAAGTGTTAAAACATAGATTTAAATTAAGTATTGTAGACTAAAAAGAATGTCCTAAATATAATTCCGAAACGCTTTATTAAAGCCTAATGTGTAACTTGCAACTTGCATCCATATCAAAAAACTCGACATCGAATTCACCACGTACGTTCGGAATGTTACAAGTTCAGATGAACATTAAAGGAATGGCATCTTTTAATTTTGATCAATAATGGCAGAATATGTCGTATTTGAAATTACTTCTTTCCAAAATAATACGCAGATAGTCGACGCTAAACTTGAAATGTAGATACATAGCTTCCAAACAAGCAAGTTTCGCTCTTTACACATACGAAATGTCAGATAATAATACACGTAGCTGAAATGCCTGCAACAGAAAAACGCCACTATACATCTGATACCTAAATACAAGTTCGGAAAGAAATATCAAGGGGAGCCTATCCGGATTGCGCTGTGTGGTTTTTGGTTGTCGTTCAAGTCGGCGGCGCTGGCGAAGACAGATGGCTGACGTGTCGCACTCTTCCGGAGATTCACCGAACTACATGATGTGAAACACCCTTTGACAGAAATGTAGTGTTCGACATTATAACTAGTGGTGCTACAGAATGGCACAGACTTTCCCGTATTAGTTTTCTATTTTCTTGGGTCTTCGCTAGCTATTCGGAATTGCCACATACTCTTTCTTGCCAGCTACCATCTATCATCGCCAAAAGTACATTTTTTTTGTTATTTTCTTAATTTTTCGGTTTCCTATTGGTAGAACAAAAACATTAATTTTAGAATATTAAAGAACACAAAAACCTAGCCGTAAATGGCAATTTTCTTTTAAATATTACGTGCCGTTTAAGAGAAAATGGCGTTTTAGCACTACTAAAAATCCGAAATTTGAAGCTCATTTTCACCGAAAATGTTTGAGTTTTCAAATACTTTATTTGACGTTATTTGAAGCCCTTACACTCACAAATATAATCATCTTTACAAATTGCGGATAATGTGCGTATTAAAGATGTGAGAGATCTTTCAAAAAATTTACATTTATGTAATTTTTGAAAAAACAAAAAGTAACTCAAAATAAACTTTACGCTATACTAAAGAGTGTAATTAGCCCTATCCGTTACAAAAGTTTCAAGAAAAAAATTGCAGCCATATAAGAGAAAATGGCGTTTGAGCATTTCTGAAATTGCCGAAATTTGAGCTACTTTTCACAGAAAACGGTAGTGTTTTCGAGAAACTTTACTTGACATTATTTAAAGCATATATACTCGTAAATATAATAACGTGAAAAAATCGCCGGTAATGTATATATTAACGACGTGAGAGTCAAGTAAAAAATTACATTTTTGTAATTTTTGAAAAAAAACTAACCAATAGACCAAAATGGCTTTTATGTCATTGTTAGAGTACATTTACCACTATCCCTACCAAAAGTTTAAAGAAAAAATTTGGAGCCGTTTTTGAGAAAATCTTGTTTTTGTAATTTTTTAAAATTGCACATATAGATAGATAGATAGGGTTTATTCTACAATTGGGCTGATGTTGCCCGGTGGCAGAATACAGAAAAACAAAAGTACATTAAAAGTACAAAACACAATTAACTATAAAAACAATATATAAAAAATCAATATAAAAATCAAACGATCATGCAACTGCATTTACATGCCTATACATATACAACAAATGAAACTACATATATACTAACATTTAAGTAATAAACTTACTTACATATAACACCAACATTCATACATACAAACATACACGCTTACATACATATCATACAAAGACAAAAGAACACTCGCATACACACCAACCTACAAGTATTCACTCACAATCATATTCAGACAAATATGGATAATCACTTTTACCTACAACATAATAATATACAATACTTATAATAATTTTTACATTTCTAACACGTAAATCACTCGTTAACATCAATCAATAAATACGAACTTTTGTCAGAATAGCCTATAAAAGACGCTTAAGATTAGCGAACTAAACTACGAAATGAAATCACTTCACTGCACTTCACTTCACGTCACTGCACCTCATAACACTTTACCTAAATACTAATAGCTCAATACTTTTTAGTTTACTACCCATAATCGCACCTTTCACTTCACTTCACTTCACTGCACTTTTCACCCTATTGATTAATTTCCTATACTTTTTTTCTAAAACCACGCGCTGAGCAAGGAAAGGGCTCAAAAACTGTCGCAGGCAAATCGTTCCAATCTACGATTGTTCTGTTTACAAAGGAGAATTTGCCTACGTCCGTTCTTTGAATTCTAGTTCTAATTTTATATTTATGATCAAATCTATTAAAATAATCCGGTTTATCTAGCCTTCCCCGTATTTCCTGCCATGCAGGGCCACCAGTGTAAGATTTATACATTACGCAAAGTCGAGCCCTTTTTCTCCGATGTTCTAACGATTCCCAACGTGCAGGTATGTTCTTCCGAAAAGTGTATTTTGCCGCTCTGTTTTGTATCCTCTCTAAGCTCTTCTTAAGTCCTATTCTGTACGGATCCCAACAACTAGCTCCATATTCCATTACTGGCCTAACAAGCGAGGTATACGCGATTTCTTTTGCTTTCGTATTGCATTTTTTAAGATTTCTCATGACGAAATGCAAAGACCTCCAAGCTTTACCCACTACGTAGTTAGTTTGTTTCTCCCATCCCAACTTGCTATCCAGGAGGATGCCAAGGTATTTACAGTTTGAGACTCGCAGAACTACGTCATTACCTAGCTGATAAGGCAATGTATGAAAGTCTCTGGCCCTACAAAATGTGATCGCTTTACTTTTATTTCCATTTACAGTCATTTTATTAGCTCTTGCCCAATCATTAATCTTATTTAAATCTTCCTGTAGTTGAATCATATCGTGCTGTTCTGTAATCCCCCTATATAATATACAGTCGTCGGCAAAGAGTCGAATTTTTGACGTTATATTTTGCGATATATCATTTACAAAGATAAGAAATAACAGTGGGCCAATGACACTGCCCTGAGGGACTCCGGAAGTAATGTTACCCTTTTCCGATAAATGCTGTCCAATTCTAACCTTTTGATTTCTATCGCGAAGAAATTCACTTATCCATGCTATTACCCGCCTGTCAATTTTAGCATCAATAAGTTTCAATATTAGTATGTCATGCGGTACTACATCAAACGCTTTGGCAAAATCAATAACTATTGCATCCACTCTTCCCCCAAAATCAATTACTTCAGACATTAGTATTACATTAGTATAACATTAATATTGCACGCAATATTACACGAAAACTACCAAATTTTGAAAAACATTTACATGACCTTTATTAAAGAACTCAATATGCAGAACAAATTTTATTTGAAGAAAAAATCTCTATCTTCAATTTTGTAGTTGGAGAAAGACGCCGAAAAAAATTCAAACTTTCACAATTTTCGAAAATTCAGAGCTGTACGTGAAAATCGGACCTATGCCATGTTAAAAAGTGTATTTTACTCTATTCATACAAGAAATTTAAAGACAAAATTTGGAGTCGTTTTTGAGAAAATTTTGAAAATCCCCGGGGGGCTTCATATAAAGTACCCCCAAATTTTGAAGAATCTTTTTCAAAATCTCAAAGTTTGACTAGAACCAGATCGACTGGGGAATATCTATTTCAGAAGAAATCGTACGTATGGTTTAGGCGCTAGTAGTGTTCACAGACGGACAGACAGACGGACGGACAGACGGACGTTTTCCTTTCAATTGGCTTTTCGGTATCAAGGACCTAGAAAACAGGGTTTCTGGCTACACCACGTGTTAGGGGATTTTTTTTTTTAATTTAGCAAGTGGTTTAATCCACTTATTCGTTTTCACGGCCCGGCAATTCTTTTTTTCCGCCGAAAATTGGCCATTTTTTCGCGCAGCATTACATAACTTTCCCTATACTACGTATATCACTCCGTGTATACGTACGTATACGGGAAAGTAAAGAGCGGTTGCAGTAGGTGGACCATTCACAAATTATAACTACATAGCCCAAAACACCTGGACTGTGTGGAACTTCTAGGAGCGGATCAAAAATCGATACAGCTGTTTCAGGTCTTATAATGCCTTAGCATAAGATTAAAAGTAAAATAATACTTAAACATCAAAGAAACATATTTATGCACGTACTCTCAGTTTGCGCGTGTATTGTTAAGTCAAATCATATCCAGGTTTAACGGAGGGTGAAGGGTCCCTTCACAATTTTTACCCTGGAGAGAGGGGGAGAAAGTTATATGTCGGATGGTGATGCTACATATTTAGTTTATCGTTACAGAAGGTAGCCCATCATTATCGCTGACAGTCTCGTCCGAAATACTGAATGCGTGAATATCACCTGAAACTCATTTACTTCTAAGGAATAATTGTGACTTGAACTTGATTCCAGTCGTGAATAAATCGCCGCAGAGTTATTTTGGAGTACTAGTGAGTAGCGAACCTTGTTCTAGTTAGAACGAATGATTATTTCGTTTTGTGAGCGCGTCAGCAGCTATGAGCATTATTTCTGTGAGTGTAGTGCGAGTTATAACTCGGGATATGTTCTCCCAAATAGAACTGAGATCCGGCGCCAACGTATAGGTCGGCCTGCGGGACTTCCCGTTTTCGGCCAAAGAGTGCACCGCCCTGCCGGGAGAAAAGTCCCCAACTGGTCTCTCGTGATGATTGGTTGATGATTCCAGGCGCGCCAACTGCTAAGGTCATTAGCCTCGTAAGTGTAGTGCATGTTTTAATTTCGTAAGGTGACGATTGGGGGTGAGGTGATGATTGGGATCCCCGGATGGATGGCGAGGTACAAACTACAAGTCGCTTGCAGAATTTTCCCCATCCGGGTATCTCCCACCAGCGGGGCACCACCCCAGCCGGGAAAAGCTCTAAACCCCCGACCAGTCTCCCGGCATGTGCATGAAAGTGAAACTGTGTAAGTAAGGAATAGGATATGACAAGGAATGGGAAGGAAAGATCGCGCGCGGGACGAGGTTCTTCGGGTACTACTCCGACATTGGCCTGGTCTTGATCGAAGAAACCACGGAAAACTACCGATCAGAGCAGCCAGCCACCAGAGCTCTTCTACGAACCACATGTGAATTCGAAATAGCCATAAAGCTAGCGGCGAAAACCCTGCTACAGTGGGGAGTCAAACCCCTAGGACCTCCCAGTCACAGTCAACACAGAGACAACAGTTGTTGCCCTGATCCACCTCAGTCGGTGCATCCAGTTGAACTTCCTGAGGCTCCGGTGATTGGCTGCGAGGCGTCAGCTGCCGCTCTCACAACGCAGGAGTGAGTATCGACTGCCCCCCCGCCTCGTGCAGGCGCCCGCCACCGCCACGGCTCAGCGCACACGACCGCGTGGCGTCGCGCCGGCGGCGCCGGCCGCGATGTATGCGCCGCCCCCGCGCCAACCCCTATATCACGCGCCCGTCACTGGCACGGCGCGCGCGTACGCCCCGCCCGATTTTTATTAAATTAGCCATTCGTCTGTTCCGCCTCGACAGCCGCGAACCGCCGACGCTGACCGCGCTCCAGCGGTGCCGCTGGCTCCACGCCCTGTCAATGAAGCGCTGCCATTACGGCCGCTCTCACCATGCCCTACGGCCTTCAGATTCAGATTCATCTGATTCAGATTCACCTGATTCAGATTCTGATTCTGATTCAGATTCTGATTCAGATTTTGATTCAGATTTTGATTCAGATTCTGATTCAGATTCTGGTTCAGATTCGGATTCGGATTCTGATTCGGATTCGGATTCAGATTCTGATTCAGACTCTGATTCAGATTCTGATTCAGATTCTGATTCTGATTCAGATTCTGATTCAGATTCTGATTCAGATTCTGATTCAGATTCTGATTCTGATTCAGATTCAGATTCTCATTCAGATTCTGATTCTGATCGGTTGAGGTAACTCAGGGTATCAGTTAATGGCGCCGCAGCGCCTCTGACCGGGAGGTCCTAGGGTTCCACTCCCAACGAGAGCGGGATTTTCGACACTAGTTTTGTAGCTACTTCAGGCGCTGTCTGGAGGAGAATTCTGTGGTCACGGGATAAAAGTCAAATATCTTAGTTTGGAGAAAAGAAGAGTTAGATTATTGAGCCGTAAGTCAAACTATGCAGAATAAGCTATATTTCCCAACGCTTTTTTGTCGTTAAGGAGGCAACATGAATTCGGTCGTTTTACTTATATAAAATATAGTTCTTAACTTGTAGTTTCAGTAATTAACCATATTTCGCCGAAAATTGACTTAAGAACTTTTACCCAGTGACCACAGAATTCTAGCGGCCGGCTGCTCTGATCGGTAGTTTTCCGTGATTTCTCCGATCAACGCCGGGTGATGCCGGAGCAGTAGCCTAACAAACGGGCTACGGACCGAGCGCGATCTTTCCTTCCTATTCTCTGTCCTATCCATACCGCTGAAGTACTCACCCTTTTTACTTACATTCACTACACTGCCACACTTGTTGGGAGACCAGTGGAGAGCTTTGCGTTTTCCCCGGCGGGGGTGTTGTACAGGTTGTGGGAAATACGTGGTGGATGAAAAACCCATCACATGATGTGTAGGTCCTCGCTGATTCTCACCATCTAGCACGGGAAGATCACAACTCATGCACTACACCTACAGGACCAATGACCATGGCAGTTGATGTGCTCGGAAACAATCAATTATTCAGGTATCTGCTGGGCTCAGTTGGCCGTCAGTTGTTTCCAGGCGACTCTCGTTCACAGGCCCCTCGTGTCTTCAATGATTCGCCAACTCCATCCTACGTTATATTTATCGTTAACAAACCCTACTTTTTCATGCAAAATATAATGTCATTCTCTCACTTTCCTACCTCTAGTTCTTGTATCACTTAATTATTATTAATTTTTCACATAATAAATATGTTTTCAGCTACATAAATTGTCTTTTACTTCTATATAAACAATAACAAACCGTAGTAATAGTGAGATCACTAGATAGGGACACCCACATGAACACCAAAAATGGCAATGCAACAACGCCGGCGTGAACGACTGCACCATCGCCTCGCCATTCTATCAAGCCGAACACTCCCTACCCCGCCCTACACACCGCGTGTCCGGCGCTCTTTTTACTGCATTTGCACCGATGCGAAAAGCAGCCATTAACGTAACTCGCCGGCACGGCGCGGCGCGGCCATTGCACGCGACGTCCAACGTCCATCCGTCTGTCGGCCGAGACAACTCGGCCCGCTCGCCCGCAACAACTCGCCAATTGCTCAATAAATTCACGGGAGATTTGTTTTCTAAAGATGTTGCTCCGCTTGGGTGAGTTATCGCAGTGTTCTTCGGAAAATTGAACATGTGAACTGACAGATGTCAACGGGACGTAGCAGTCTTCAACGCGGAGTGACATCCGTCGCTTGGGAGAGCTGCTATGAACGACGCGTGGAACCGACGTGGTGCCTGTGATGATTAATTTTACAGGATTTCAATATCCAGCTCGCTCATAAATTCCTTTGTGTTTTCAATTTCCGATGAAAGGAAAACGTATAACAAGTAGGGAATGTTTAAAAGTGATTTTGAAGCGCATTCGACGTATTTGAGTAAAATATCCGAAAATAGAAACTGTATTTGCGAAGATTATTATTTGAACGCGTGTCTTTAACGTATTTTTTACTTTCCAGTATACGTACGTATATACGGAGTAATATACGTAGTAAAAGGAAAGTTATCTAATGCTGCGCGGAAAAAATGGCAAATTTTCGACCGAAAAAAAATTCATTGCCGGGCCCTGATAACAAACAGTGATAAATCCAGTGGCTAAATTAAGATAAAAATCCCCTCACACGTGGTGCAACCAGAATCCCTCTTTTGTAGGTCCTTTATACCGAAAAACCAGTTGGAAGAAAAGGTCCGTCAGTCCCTCTGTCTGCCCGGTGTATGTTAACAACACTAGCGCCTAAATTATGCGTACGATTTTTTTCCAAATCGAAGAAACTTCTGTCTATCTGTCCTGAGTCGAAGCTCTGCAATTATGAAAAACATTCATTAATTTTTTTGGGGTTCTTTGTATGAAGACCACCGCACATTTTCAAATTTTCTCAAAAACGGCTCCAAATTTTATCTTTAAATTTATTGTAAGAAAAGAGTAAAATACACTTATTAAGGTGGCATAGGTCCGATGTTCACGGTTAACTCTGAATTTTCGAAAATTGCAGAAATTTGCATTTTATTCGGCGTCTTCCCACAACTACAAAATTGCAGATAAAGATTTTTCCTTCAAATAAAATTTGTTCTTCATCGTGAGTAATTTCTTTAGGTCATGTACATTTTTTTGAAAATTTTAGTACTTTTAGCGCAATATATGTAATATGTGTAATTTAAAATAATACAAAAACAAGATTTTCTCAAAAACGGCTCTAAATTTTTCTTTAAACTTTTGGTAGCGATAGTGCTAAATGTATCCTATGAGATGACATAAACGCCATATTGTGATATACCAATATATCATATCTTTAGACAGTAACATTTGCTGTAAATGGGTTGGATTGAAAGGGTAGGCAAATGGGAATATACAGCCTTAGCAACGCCGGCGTAGCGGTTGGCAAGGTCAATAAACTGCATTCAGGCCTTGAATATGTGGGGGCGCTGGCTAGACAGAAATATAAGATAATTTGGGATTGGTTTAGAAAGAAATGACTGTCGAGAGCGTGGCTACTTGATTTGGTAAGAAATGGATGGATTGGGTAAGGGAGAATAGACTGTCGACTTATGACGGAAGTTTGTCGTTTTGTTTAAAAAAATAAGAATGAAGGATGGATACCGAGGCTTGGAGGACTAAAAACGGAGGAGTAAATGACATTCTGATAGAGGCCGTCGAGTGGTGCGGATCGCTCGCGAGTTTAATATTAGGGGAGTGGGACTTGTAAGTTTGTCGTCAGAATCAATGGTTTTCGGACTCTGAAAGTTGATGTGCAGCATTTAAATTCGCTTGGGACTTTGAACGTTTTTTATATTGCGGTGTGTTTATTTTGAACTTTGAACTTTAATGTTTTAACACGTAGTTGGGGAGAACTAGGAACTCTGAATATGAATTAATTAAGAACCGGTAGATATTCATGGCAGTGATGGCTGGATTCGTCGGCAGCGTCGCAAGATTACAAGAGAGAAGCTGGACTTGGGATTATCATCACTCAAGTGAGAAGATACTGCGGGGCGCCGTAGGTCATGATTACGGTTAGATAAGTACTGCAATACAAAGGTTTTCTTTTAAACGAGGTCATGACCTAAAGGCAGAATAATTGTTCATACAAGTCAATAAATTGTTAAATTTTCTTTTGGAAATAAAAAATGATTTTCATTTAGACAATCACAACTGATAAGTAGTTAGATATATATTTCCTTTCAGATTCCTCGCCATACTGTATAGTTGGCAGATCAAATAATCGGCTATCTAGGCGATAGCGATTATCCATTACGTGACCCATTGACCCAGCTAGCCGGACATTTATCCATTCGTTAATATTATCTGTGAAGGCATTGGTTGTAATTATCAATTATCGTAACCTTTTCCTGGCGCCCATAGTTTACTATAAATTCGGAACGGGTCAAGAATATAACAGTCCTAAGGTAAATTATGTCATTTAAAACGGCACGATCTCGTAATAATTTATGACGAGACATTGTTGGTACATTTCAATATTGATCTATTCTTTTGTTATCCCAAAAATTACAAAAATGTATTTTTTTTACTTGTCTCACGTCGTGAATATCTACATTAGCGGCAATTTGTTCACATTATTGTATTTTCGAGTACATTTGCTTTAAATAATGTCAAGTAACGGTTATCGAAAACTCAGCCGTTTTGTGTGAAAACTGGCTCTAAATTCCGCATTTCCGGAAACGCTCAAACGCCATTTTCTCATAAATGGCTCCAACTTTTTTTCTTTAAACGTTTTGGAACGGATAGTGCTAATTGCACTCTTTAATATGACGTACAGTTCAATTTGGTATATGTTTTAGTTTTTGCAACAATTACAGAAATGTAATTTTTTAAAGATATCTCAGGCCGTTAATTTGAACATTACCAGCACTTTGTAAACCCTATTGTATTTGTAAGTTAAAGTGCTTCAAATGACTTCAAATGGTTTCGAAACTCAAATATTCTCTGAAAAAGAGCTTCAAATTTCGCATTTTTAGTAGCGCTTAAACGCCATCCTCTTAAAAATGGCTACAAATTTTTCCACCAAATTTTAGAGGCAAGGAACACATTAAGGAAAGAACTTTAAATTCTCGTCTATTTGATTTTTAAGTGACGCAAGGTAACCCCTTATATCGGATATCGGAAGTTCTGAAGCGGGCTACGTCGGGCTCTAAGAAAGGTTGTAATTGGCTTGGGTGATCAACAAAGCTTTTTTCCGATGTTTGTGTTTCAGTAAGCAATTACTGCTTCATAATTTAGAAGTTCTATAGTTAGAACGTTTGATATCCCTGAGTGACTGTTTCGTCTTTTTTTAGCGCTTGGTAGATATTAACAAAACAATACGAAACCTTCTCCAAGCGCAATTCCTTGGTGGAAACTCCAGCGTTTTTTTACAGCCCGTAAACACGTTAAAATTTTACTCTATCGGTGTTGATAGCAGTTTTGCTTTTTTTTATTTAAGGTCGCATCAACATCTAGGTCATTAGCGACCACTGTTGGGATTAACGTTATGGCAACTCTAAAGATGACATGGTATGGTGATGATAGGAGATGAAAGAATCGGCAGTTTTGTCATTGCCATGCCAGAAAACTGAAAATGTTTGAACACAAACTTGCAGAAAATTATTGTAATATATCACTAAATTAATGTATAATTACTTTCTAAATACTTAAATATCCTTAAAATGTATTGCTATTTATTCTGAGGTCCGCCGATATAGCCCGTCTTTAGTGTTCACAGAGCACCGCATTGGAATTGGCAGACAAGTGTAATTCATAGTAATAAAAGGGAATACAACAAAGTGTTATCGACATCGATACCATAAGAAGTAGTGTGTCAATGAATTATTCATACAGGTTTTTCCTCAGGATTGTCGCAGTATCGTTGCAAAGTTTTGTGAAGATGAAAGCAACAAAAATGCGGAAAATAAATAATTTAAATAATATGTTGGTAGATGCACTACAATCATTATTTTTCACCTGTTGATAAGAGCTGATTGGTTCCTAATGTATTCCACCAGAAGCCAATACATTTGTGACAGATCTAATAGAGTAGAGGCCAATAGTTGTGCGGATGTATCTACGAGATTTCGTTCGTAGATTGGCTCCCAATATATTTCGCCAGAAGCGGTGCAGCCAAAATTGTACCTAATAAATTCGCAAAAGTCCAGTACCAGTGAATAAGATCAAAGTATTTAATCTAATAACAATGTACTGTAAAATTTTATGAACATTATATTAAAAACTTTGAACCAGTTACATTCAAAATAACTAGCGTACCCGTGCGAGAACTCTCGCATACCCACCCTCTTCCTTATTTTTCCATTTCCATATTAAGCCTATTATATTCGTATATATTTTTTCTTCAAGACCCTCTTATCCTCCGTCACTTGTTCCATACGTTACCTTGTAATTGATAACAGTATACGAGGGTCATTTCATAAAAAATGCACAGTATTTTACATTTTCATGCATGTTTATTCTTTTAAGAAAATCGCTTTACGATCCTTCAATGTAATCTCCATTCTTCTCAATTACCGGGTTCCAACGACTGGAAAGCTTTAGAATTCCGTTAAATATCTCTTCTTTGTTCATCATATGAATGGTTCGAGTAAAGACTACACAAAGCTCATCAAGGGATAAAAACGAAGTTCTCGCAGGAGGTTTTTCAATTCTAGGAAAAGTCAAAGTCTGGTAGAATCATGTGAGGACTGTAGGGTGTATGTTGTAACACTTCCAAATCGCATTCGTGGAACTTTTCTGTTCCGACTTTGGCCGTATGTGGAAGAGCATTCTCGTGGAGAACGAGTGTCCCAGAATTGTCGAGCAACAGACATTGGGTTTTGTGCATTTACAGTATCAACCATTTGACAGTACTCCAAATAGAGACGTATTGAAATAACTATGACTTCAGAAATGTTTTCACATTTCACATGAACAGGTGGAGTAGAATCGAGAAGCGTCGAGACAGCAAAAATATAATAGAACTAGCGTACCCGTGCGAGAACTCTCGCATGTTAAATCCCACCCTTTCCCTATCCATTTGTCTATCCGTACCATAAAGGAGAGGAACTACTAATGTACTTACAGAATATCAAACAAAACAACAATGCAATTGATGTTGGAAACAAATTTTCAATTAAGGTTTATTCAACATTATAGAGAGATGTTCTTGGAACAATTCATACTTCTTTAAAAACAACATTTGAAGAAATTTTTCAATCTTCCTTGAGAGTTAGCTTTTCGCTCTTCTTGATAGTCAAATAATAGAAAAGGTTTTTACTCTTGAGAAAGCCAAGTAAATCTGGATTAGAACTTAGATATTTTTGAGTTTTCAAATAGTTCTGTTGTATTTGTTTTTGTTGTTTACTTAATTTTATGGGGTTATTAACAAATTTTGAAATACAATTTACCAATGAATTCTTCAAATCATCACTATGTGTAACAGGAATTTTTTTAATATTTGATTCAACTGCTTGAATTAAGCGAAATGTAACATTTTGTTTATCTTTTTGAAGTAGAGGAAAGGAGAACTTCTGTCTTAAGGAAAGAGTGTCAGCAATGACATTCAATTTACATGCCATAATTTAACGCCATATAACATTCCTCCAGTGGTTGCTGACACTCTTTCCTTAGGACAAATCTACTTTAAACAAAATGTTACATTTCGCTTAATTCAAGCAGTTGATATTAAAAAATTCCTTTACACATAGAGATGATTTGAAGAATTCATTGGTAAATTGTATTTCAAAATTTGTTAATAACCCCATAAAATTAAGAATACAACAGCGAATATCTAAGTAATCCAGATATTTTGTCATCCCTACTGACAAAGGAGGTGCAGTAGCTTTCATAGAAAGCCAAGTAAAGTAGTGCGATAATCGGGCAAGACACTTCTGTCCTTGATTTGTTATGAAGAAAGGAGAGTCAGGGTGCCAGCTTCTGGGGTGAGAAAATTGGCAGAAGTTTTCCTATGAGTACTAAATACCATTTGTTAGCATTAGAAACAATTTAGTAGGCATTAGTCGGTACATGGGAATGTTGCTCAAACTATGTTTCACACTCATCCCTATCCTTCTATTTTCGTTCTAAGAGGGAAAGTAATTAACGAAACGTGTTTATTTGTATCTATACTACTTACTATTATCTATACTACTATACTTTTATTTGTATCTATAAAGGTAACTTGCAATGTACTAACACAATATCAAATCAAAATCAAAATCAATGCAATTAATGTGTAAAAGAAATTTTCAATAAATATTTATTCAATATCATGGAGAATTTGCTTGGAACAATTCCCAACACTTACTTAAAGACATTTGAAGTAATTATTCAATATTCTTTGTCAATTAGGTTTTAGTTTTTCGTGATAGTCACAAAAATATTAGCTTTTTACTTTCGAGAAAGCTACGTGTCTGAACCCGTTGACTTGAAAATTTCATTCAATGATAACGAAAACATTGGTACGGGTAAAACACAAACACAGTCTTCACTCTTCACTGAACACCCACATCCTTCCACAATTAAGTGCACAGCACTTATAGACCATGAAAAAACGTTAATTGAATAGTTTCACTACACGCATAAGAAACAATCTTCATAGGTATCAAGCAAGGTATAGTACTTCCAGTTGTTGCTGGAGAGAAAATCTTGAATTCATGATTATGCAAATAAACCTCGTCAGACTGCACAAACTACGGTGTTAACAGAAAGCGTAAATAAATTGTCGAATCTAAGCCTTCTACGCGTGTCGCCACATAAATTGCTACCAGCAGGAAGGACTGAAATATTAAGGTGACCTTGATAGTATTGAAGCGTGGAACCAAAAAGTTAATTGAATGGATCGAAGAATGTCTCATCTTGTAGATTATGATGTGAAAAACGTTTCTTTGAGGCCTTTGCCTCAAAATTTTACTTTTTAAGGCTCTAAAATGCTTTGTTTATGGGTTATTTGCCGATAGAAGTTGACATGTGATGCAGGTTGCATTTTACATGAATATTTCGATGTGTTTTTTTAAAGAAATCATCCATATTTTTAAAGTCGAAATGGAATTCGTCAAGTCTCCGTGAAATTCTCTTTCTTTAGAGTCCTCATTTACAAAGATTGGTTGCGTGTGAGAGCCGGAACCCAAAGGTATACTACTGAAATAATACAGGAGACGATGGTCACGAAGATCTCATCTTGTAGATTACGGTGTGAGGAACGTTTTTAAGCCGTCGGCCTCAAAAGTTTAGTGTTTAAGGCCTTAGAACGCTTTGTTGAGGACTTATTAAACGATATATATTAAAAAAATCCTGGCTTGCATTGCGGGTTGCATTCTACGTGAATATTTGGATGCGTTTTTTTAACAAATCCTTCATATTTTTAAAGTCAATGTGCAATTCGTCACGTTTCCGTGACATTTTCTTTCTTTAGAGACCTCATTTACAAAGATTTGTTGCGTGTGAAAGCCGCAAAGGGAAGGTATATTATTGAAATAATATAGAAGAAAATAATCTTAAACATCGTGTTTTACATCAAATTGATCTTTTTCATCTTTCACAAGGATTGAATGTGAAGAAATGCCGGACAATGCCGGGTATTTTGGTAGTTAGAATATCAAACGCGAGTGGAAGAAGTGATGTTGGTGAGGGCTGAGCGCAGGCGACAGTCGCTGCGTCATTGACCTCTAGAGCGGCGCTGCGCTCGCTCGCGGCGGCAGAGGGCGAGTCGAGGGTGCGGGGGAGGGAGGAGGTTACCCCAAGTTCCGGTTCGCGGCCGGGTTACCCGAAGTTGTCGGGCGCCTCGGGGAGCCGACGGACGCGGCGGGTGGAAGTCGCCGGCGGGCGTGTGTACATAACGCGAGGCCTGTTTATTAGGCCCAGGGCGGCGGTGCGCTGCGGCGCCGCGTTGCCCGCGAGGGGGTGACTGGGAGGGTGTGGGGAGGAGTGGCGTGGCGGGGAAGGGGCGTGGGGGGCAGTGGAAGGAGGTGGCGGGGGAGGAGCGGCGCGTGGTGGGGGCGGGGCGGGGACAGGGGCGGAGACGGGAGCCGGGCGGGGACGGGGACCGGGTCGGGTACGGGGGCCGGGGCGGGGACAGGGGCCGGGGCAGGGACGGGGGCCGGGGCGGGGCCGGGGGCGGGGCGGGGACGGGGGTGGGTCGGGGCGGGGGAGGGGGCGGTGCGCTGCGGGGCGGAGAATTGCGGCACGGCGCGGCGGGGTGCGGCGGGGCGGGAAGGGCAGGGCGTGGTGGGGGTGTGGCGGGTAGTGTAGGGGCGGGACGCAAGACCCTGGGGGACGCCGCGGGCCGCGAGGGCTGTTTGCCCTGCTCTCCAGCGCCTCCGCAGCGGCCTTGCCCCCCCTCCACCCTTCGTGGTAGCGCCGGCGGGGCGGGGCAGGCACTGCGAGGGCGGCTGCACGAACCAAGTCAGGGTTGGCAAATCGTTGCCCGTCCCAGCAATACCACGTACGTTTGCCCAGCATGCCCGCACGCGTATTATTCAATATTCTGCTCGATCTTTCCTCCTCATGGTAGTTTTCCCCTATCTGTTGCATTTTTATTGGATCGTTTCCTCCTCTATTTTGACAAAATAATTTTGTGCAATGGCACATGTTCTTCGTAATAAATTTGGATTGATGTTTTATTTGACTAATTGATAGTGGATTTGGTTGATCCCGGCAGTGCCTTTATAATTCAGCTCCTGTAGCTTTTCCCTCTTCACCATTGTTTTTCATCTCTCGGGCGCGTGGCGCCTGCGCTTACGTTTGTGGAGGAAGTCGGCGTTATCCTTCTGCCTCCGCAGGCCTTGAGTTCCGAAGTGTGCGATTGCCCGGGTGTGCGCGACGCTCTATTTCCTGCACGAAGCTGCAAAACAATTGCCGCCTTTGAACTAAATGATGGCAATGGCGGTGTGAAGGGGATGTATATAGTCTCCAGCTGTAACAATGGCAGTTATTGAAGTTAGTCACTATCGATGACAACCATAGCATTAAGAACAATAATATTGACAATCATAACACTAGGATTCAGATAATTCCACTAACAAGAATAATGATACAGTAGACCTGAATAGGGAGTACTTTTCAGGAGAAGTGAAAAATGCGGCAGGACGCCATCTTTTTACTAAACTTCAAAATTGACAAAAAGGATGGCCGCTCATTTGATTTAAAAGTCCTTTAGATTTTTTTATTACGAACTCGTTTAGAATTATTGTAACATAATCTGTGCCATCTATGCAAACTTTCCCTGTATGTTACTTACTAGCTATAGTCCGGTAAAAAAGAAAAATGTGACACAAAAATGGAAAATATCTGAAAATATCTATTATAATATATATAGTTTTTGCTATCTTATACCTTTATACTAACCAAATTTCTGAATATACAATGTCCTTTATAATAATTTATGCCTTCTGTTTTATCGTCATGCTTCAGTACAATAAATAAAGTTTGAATATTAATTACTACATAAGTAGATCAATTAATAAATTCATAAATACTTTTGTTTCCCAGGCAGAAATGTTACAATTATCTCTTTTCTCTCTGTATCTCAAAATCTTGAATACAATAAAACAACACTACTATTTCAATTTCTGAGTTAAGTGGAGTTATAATACCCACCCTTTTTAATTTCCCGTATACATACGTCTATACGGAGTTAATATACGTAGTATAGGGAAAGTTATGTAATGCTGCGCGGGTTTTTGCAAGAAAAAAATTCGTTGCCGCGCCCTGATAACGAAAAAGTGGATAAATCCAGTTGCTAAATTAAGAAAAAATCCCCTAACACGTGGTGAAGCCTGAATTCCTGTTTTGTGCGTCCTTGAAACCGAATAAACAAAAAGCATGCTCGTTCTCACGTACATGGTGCCTTTCCAATGAAATTATAGAAAGATTCCAAGGAATCCGGAGAACCGTGATATTAAATCCAATTAAATAGTAAAAAGAAAACAAAGTTTTACAAATAAGTTCCAGAAGAAAAGTTTCCATAGGCTGTAAAGAAGATAATCCACCGTTAGATTAGTTATTCAACACGTGCAACATTTGTTACACATGATGAAAATTTTCCCAAAACAGTCTTCTTAAAAATTTAAATCACTTCTTACATGAAGATTTCTTGTGCGAATAATTAACTCACTTGTTAGCCTTAGAATTTTCCCTTTACGTAGAAAGAACTATTAAATTGCTGTTAACTGGCAAACTGACGATACAGCCCACGGATTTGTCTTGTACGAATGTATATACTGTATATGCGTCCATCTCCGCTAGTAACATGAGATGACCACCTTCGTTAGACATCATGAGCTCAATCTTGCTTCCTGCCAATCACCACTCTGTTCGTGTCATAGCTTTCAAAGTATCGATTTTTAGTAAATCCCTAGTCATTGCCGTACGTGTTCTGGATACTATGCTACTTCGTATTCTTACTCTGATATTTGGAGCGGGCTGCCGCACCATACATTTGAGTAAGCGTTCACATCAGGGACGTTTAACATTGTGGATCATTAGCTATCCGCCTGTCCGTTCGTTCTTAAGCGCCAACGTGGCAAGCACTTGCTCAATCCGTGTCCGTTTTAGTGCGGCATCGATAAATACAGGCTTATATCACAAGCGCTGGTCTCAGCGGTCTTGGAGAATCGGACGGGAATACCAAATTTCTAACTTCGTTTAAATGTGATTGTAAACTACGCGTTTTGTTGAAGGTTAAGAAGCTCAGGCAATTTTTTTCTACATTGAAAGCAGCATTTAAGATGTTTGGTGAATTTCTTTTGATTGGTTTATTGATTCAAATTGTGCATTTGAAGAATGCAATTTTTGTCGAAAGATTGAGTTGTAGGAATTTTCTCTTGGATCTCAGCGTGCAGTTCTCTCAGTCTATCCTTGAAGTAATTTTGCATCGTTGCGCCTACGAGTATGTGAGAGAATTTGAACCGTACTTTTTTTTGTGAAAAGCTTTTTATTGTTATTGTGATTGTAGACGTCCCTTCTACTGCTAGTGAACTGGGACCGACCAATCTTTCCCCAAGTCTTCCTTAATGAAGTAAGGAAGACCTTCCTTCCTTAACAAGACAAATTCCATTTTGTGCATGATTTTTTGTACGATTTTATCTTTATTTTAAACTGTTATTTTAAATTTTATATTTAAAATTAGAGGAGTTCAATATTTATTTCTCTGTTATCAGACAGCGAATTTGGTTTAAAGTTATTAAAATTCCTTTTAGTTCACGCCTTCTTGAAGAAAAACTGGAAATAAAGAGACCCACAATTAGTATTCTAAGTTCTCAAAATTATATTTAAAATCTGATAAAAGCTTATACTGGAAAATTAAAGTATGATTTTTAGAACAAATGCATGTGGTAATGTGGGTGTGATTCGAAAGCTGATCTATTTTGCGTTTCCGATATATTATTTGGAGGTGACTTTACAAGAATGAAAAGGATAACGAATCTTTTTATCGTTTTCTATAAAGAATTTAAACCACATAGAAGTATGATGGAAAGTTTAAGCTTCTAGAACACAAATATGTTGCAATCAATTTGCAGTTAGAAAGAGTTGGGCCAAGTACAGCGAACATTAGATAAAGCGTTTGCATTCTGGCCGCTTCCGCAGCCAGATTCATGTGAAGCCTCCCGGCTGTCCAGCTGACGCCGCATTGAGTGCAATGATGCTGACGTTTCGACCACATCGTGATATTCTTCAGGCACTCCAGCCCTGAAGAATACCACGGTATGATGGTCGAAACATCAGCATCGTTGCCCTCAACGTGGCGTCACCCGCACAGCCGAGACCCCCATTAGTTAAAGCACTTGTTTAAACTACATTTCCTTCTCTCGATGGAGCTGCAACTCCATCGAGTTGGACTCCAGCCTCCACTGATCACAGTGGAGAATCTAGGGAGGACTATAGGGGACATCCTCCCCCTCAAAATGCCTCAAGTTTTCGTTTGTTACCTTCCTTTCTTGGGCAAAACTGATTATAACATTTCTTTATGTAAGAGTGATGTAATTATTAATAGACAATACTAGGGAAACTCGGCAAACGTTCTGTTCTTCATCTCCTTCTTTCCCCTCCCATCTCCCTTTCTCACTGTCTCTCCCTCCTTCCCTCGCCCTGTCCCTGTCTGTCTGTGTGTATATAAATATACCAACATCCACTTTATATATATATATATATATATATATATATATATATATATATTGTATAGTACCATATAGACGCTACAAAAACAATATACTATATAATAAAAATATATTTATTATGTAATAAAAATCTATAAGCCCCCCAAATGATTGACTGTATCTGCTCCTGATTGGTCACACCTGTCATAAACGACCTTCGCGAGATGCGGATTTGGCGGTGGCTTGTACGTCTGTCTCCCTCTCGCGGTGACGCGGCGGTTGCGCAGGCAGCGGCACGTCCGCGTCCACGTCCGGGGAGGCAGCTCTCGTGACATTTCCTGCCCCCGACGCGACGCTACGCGACGCGACGCGTCTCCGTCGCTGCCACTTTCCCTCTCCAGTCGCCGCCGCCGCCGCCTCAGGCCATTAGGACGGAGTTCGGAGCGGCTCGCGTTACTCGGCCTGATTAGTGCTTAGCGCGCCACCGCGACGTGGCGAAGCGGGGTGGGGTGGAGCGGGGAGGAACGAGGTGGGGAGGAACGAGGTGGGTAGGAACGAGGAGGGGAAGAACGGGGTGGAGAGGGGTGGGGTAGAGCTGGGCGACGGCTGAGGTAGGGCTGTGTGTGGCTGTGGGTAGGGCTGTGGGCGGGGAGACGTGGGAGCGGCAGGGTGGAGCGGGACAGAGCGGGGAGGAGCGGGTTGGCACAGGGCTGAGCGACGCGGGAGTGGCAGGGTGGAGCCGAGCGGGGTGGGACGGTGTGGGGTGGGTGGGGTGGGTGGGGCGGATGGGTGGGGCGGATGGGTGGGGCGGGGTGGGACGGGGCTGGAAGGGATGATGGCGCGGAGAAGGGTGCCTTCGTTTCGGGAAGGCCATCGTAGTGGAGGCGTCTTGGAAGGATCGGGGACAATGCGAACGGTAGAGTGCAGGAGCCTGTGGAGAAGTGAGGCAGAGAGGTGGCTCTCTCTGGAGTCTTTCCCTGTTCCTACAGGAAGGGGGAAATTTACGCTCTCATTTGAGAGTCGATTGGTTAATTAGTGTTTCCGGACATGTCCATTTCTAAGGTCATTAGTCCCGTAAGTGAAAAGCATGATTTTATCTTTTCCCCGATGGATTGCGAGATCCGGCGGCGACCTACCCTCGGCTTGCGGAGTTCACCACAACAAGGTATCTACCATCAGCGGGAGCACCATCTGAGACGGGACAAGCCCTAAACTCCCGACTGGTCTTCTGACATGTGTGGTAGTGTAGTGCGTGTATGTGTGTGTGTGTGTGTGTGTGTGTGTGTGTAAGGCGTGAGGATAGAATAAGGAAAAGGAACAAAAAAGCCTGCGTGGTCCGTCGCCCGCTAGGGTATTGCTCCGACATTCGCCTGGTGTTGATCGCAGAAACTACGCAAAACTACCGATGAAAACAGCCGGCTAATAGAATTCTCCTCCAAACAGCGGCTGAATTCAACCTCGAATATTCCTGCCACCATCGGGACTCGAACCCTATGACCTCCCGGCTAATGACATTACAGTGAATAATAATACTAAGAGCAGGAGAATACTAAGAGTAGTAGGTACTTTATGCCGCTTATTCCTACTTCTTTAGCATGATTTTCATTCGTTTCAAAGACTCGTGACTCTACTGACACCTGTTTTGGCAGATCAGCCGTCTTTATCATTACTTAAACTATTGAGTTTGTTGTTTTTCATATTTACATTTTATTTGACACTTTATTTTTATTTTAAAAGATTTTACTGACCCCCAACAATGTGATTCTATCCATGACAAAATATTTGTCATGTCTGCCAATTTTATGTGGATGTCTAAGCACTCCTAAATTTCTTGAATCATCATCATCGTCTGATGTGATCTAATTTCAATATAAAGACTTGTTTTATTTGCATTGTGTGTGGTTTAATCTTCCAATTGTCTCAGTTTTTTCCTATAATGGGTCTCATAACTTTCTATAACATACGATTTCAGATTTTTAAACAATGTGGCCGACAGTGAAAAATTGAAACCAATTTCATCATTTTAATAATGTGTAAAAACTTACTAACGAGATTCCACTTTACTTTCGTCATAAAAAACAAACATTTGCCAGCAAATGCTGGTAAGTGAGACTTTTTAATAATTTAAATATAAATCGTTTAAAAATTTGCGAAAAAATTCCAATCAAATTTCAAATCTTCAAAATGATGAAATTGGTTTTGATTTTTTTCACTATCGTCCACATTATTTAAAAATATAAACGAGTAGTTTATGAAATTAATTTATAATGTTAAGCTTTATTGCATGAGTACATATTTTGAAAACGAGCGACAATAGGAGCGAGTTTTCCAATTTATACGAATGCAATAAAGCAACATTATAAACGAGTTGCATACACTATCGTTGTAATACCCCAGTCAACTGCACTAATTTCTAAGTAATATCTTGTCAATTTATGTAACCTTAATTGGAAACGTGAGCGTGGAACATGTGGGTGGCTAGATCGACACCACGTCCACTGCGATGCTCCTGAAAAATAAGAATACTTACTCTCTGCATTTGTCGTGGGCTGAAAATACCGCTCTACAAGGACTCGGTGGATGGATCTTATACTTTCGCTTTGGTTACCAATAATACAAAGGGAATAATTTTGAGAATACCTAATTTCTATCTAATGAAACGAAAATTTATATATGCACGTAACTACATGAAACTACATGAAGTGTCGTACGTCTCTTTTTGTTATTAGAAATTTTTAATCAATCTCTTACATGCATTATCATATTATTTACTTGACAATTAATTTTCCCTAATGATGGCCATCAACTAATTGTTACAATTTTAAATTTTAATTATTGCTTTAACCAAAATTTTAATTATTCATGGGGCTTGTACATCAAAATTTAGCTGGTTTATGTCTTTCTCGAATTCGGGATTTCGCGGAGATACTTCCTTGTCCATTCGGCGTCAACACACTTGGCAGTTGAATACCAGTCCAGCTTCACAGCACCATATCTTCTTCTGGATTTCGATGTCCGCTTCAATCCACACTTGGTTAATTAGCTAGTCTCAGGAAACTTTCTACGATCCCGATACTCCTAA
The DNA here is from genome assembly GCA_031308135.1 of Acheta domesticus. Taxonomy (NCBI): domain Eukaryota; kingdom Metazoa; phylum Arthropoda; class Insecta; order Orthoptera; family Gryllidae; genus Acheta; species Acheta domesticus. The sequence goes on from JAHLJT010009419.1 coordinate 160,309,954, forward strand.
ATTTTAACTATATAGTTCTTACACCGAGTTACAATCTCAAATTAATCATCAAAGATGACGATTACAATTCGTACATCTCAATTCTATCACGTGCCAGTATCAAGAAACTATAACTTCCGAGTACACACTCCTACATCCGATCGCTACCAGATCCTGACACGAAGTGTTGTAAAAATTCCAAAATGTTCTACCTCGTTCTTTTTTTCAAATGCCTCTTGTTTCTATTCTTGTCCTGTAGTCCTTCTCGTGTTTTTAATCCCTATGTTATTGCTAATCCATCAATAAATGACTAATCTCTTCTTGTTAACAATGTTCCTATTTCTTTATGTTATTTTTCGTGATAATTTATTAATAAAACTATTTTCCCCATTCTTCAAATAAATATATAACATTTTTTCATATTTATACGTATTCTTTTTCACGCCAAATTACGTACTGAAGTGCACGTAAATTGAGGGCTTTTCCGATGCACTTCATTGTTTTGTATGACAGCATTATAAATTTATAAGAGAATCAAACTTAAATTTGCGAAACAACTTCCCATGATATCTCGGGTATTTGACATCCGTGAGAGAAAACTGTAGTCGGCTGCTCCGTTTACCTCTACCTCCCCCGATTCTCTCACTGCAATTGGCTGAATGTGTGATGACTAAACTGCGGATTATAAACAATTTCTTGTAACAGAAAAGGTCGTTTATAATTCTGGAATACAAAAAATATATATTGAAGAATGTTTATAGACCCATTATAGGAAAAGCTGAGAGAGTACTCCAGCGTTGTGAGGTTGAAAATCAATTTCAAAATATTATTAATTTTTTTCCATTTGAATTTCTGTTTGAATTCTATTTGAAAAATTGATTGACAAAAAAACTTCAAAGTTAATTACTTTTCCCCGGCTCTGCGTATTTTTCAGCGTGATACATACAATAGAAGCTGAGAAAAAAATAAAACATGAAAATCACGTTTCTCATTGAAAAATGAGGAATCTCCAATTTATTACAAGCATTTTCTATTTTGAAAATTTCATTATTTTATTTCCTAAATTAAGTAGTTGATTGGATTTGTTTATTTGTGTTGAAGTCGCGTCGACGATCGAGGCATTCGGTGTCAGAGCTGTCTTGGCAGGGCACATAGATCAGTAATGGCAGAACCTGGAATGATAAATGATGATTGAGTTTAAGGGCGTTTCAACAGCTAAGGTCATTTGCGTCCGTGTCAACTTATTTTAAGACCAGTACACATTGTGGTAGTGCGAAGCTAAAAAGGAGTTTTAAATGGCAAGTAAAAAGTAAAAACCCAAAAAGTTCGTGTCCAGTTAAAAGTTTATGTGTCATTGGATGACTAGTCGCAGGAATTTGTACTATTTTTAGGTCCAAAGCGACGCTGATAGACTCACTCGTACCCAAAAGCAAGCCCTGCAGCTTCTGAACTTCTTGTGTTTAGCTACACAATTCTATTAAATTATATTTGCATGTTCCAACGCTCATATGCAGCTGTTGTGTATTTTCTTTTCGCTGATATTATAAGTGGCATTACATTCAGTGATCTGCAAACCAATTTGTTTTGTGAGGACACATTACCCAAAGTTACGGAACACCATCGTTGATAAATTATGTGTAGCAATGAAGCATTGCTTACCTAGATGACATAAAACAACGTTTGTAAATCTCTTGCAGAATTCATTGATTATATCCTCCAAATAACTCAAATTAATGAAATAAATCATGCTCATTCATTAAGTGACGGAATAAAGGATATCTACCTAACATAACGTCTGTTGATAAATTTTACGTGTTCTCTTATCTTCATTTATAAACCACAAAGGTATGTGCATTTCTGCAATGTCATGTCATGGGACTGGGGCATGAAAAGGGCTCTGCCCAAATACGAGGGCAAATCGGAAAGTAACGCCTAATATTTTTTCCTCAAATATAAAATTGGTACCAAAACACAAAAAATTACTAAAGACCTTAACCTCTTTGACCTACTTTTCTACAGAGTCGCCAAGTTTGTCAACACATTTCTGCCAGCATGCTACCAGTTTCAATATGCCCTGTTCGTAAAAGTCCGTTTAGTTGGAGTATAGTCCTCTTCGAAGAATGCACGCCACCTCAAGATATTCTACTGTCGACTCAGACGTCCCCATACACGCCACGCATGTCCCTGTGAATTTTACTAGGATTATGCCCTTTGGCTCACAAATTTTGCACTACACTTTTCTGCTCCTCAGGTTGACGACAGTAACATGCGCGCCTTTTTTGGATCGTAGTTCAGACTACACTCGCAAGACCTGCACATGAAAACAAAATACCCTCCATAAAGCGATCTTCATACTATCTTGTCGTGCAATTTCACCATTCCAATCGCAATCCCAACGGAGAAGAAAATATTATGCGTTACTTTCCGATCTGCCCTCGTATTTTCTGAAGAGACACTAGAGTACCCGGAGTGAGTGGTGTAATGCGCCACCAGGGACGTGTGCGCCGGCGGAGGGGGTTTTGCGCAAAAGCCTCCTCACGCGGTCGCCAAAGCGAAAAGTCCGGGCGTTCGCACGACGTGTAATTAACGTCCCTCGCCACCCGAACACGGCGCTAATTACGAAGACCATCCGCAGATGGCGCGGCTATCAACACGTGTTTTATGCATTCGAAACGTCTTTTGATGAGATGGTAAATTATTAGCCTGGTCCGAGTGACAGCTGTAATTAATGCCTATACAAATTCGCGATGACAACATCGCGGGCGGTGTCCATAATGTATCTGCCGAATGGGAAGCAAGGGCTCTAATTGCATATTTATTACAGTGATGGGTGCCCATAAGAATAGACGCGTGTTAGTATACGCAGCTGGGCAGAATGCAAAAACTGGATAATCTAAACAGCATTTAACCGAACACGCTTGTTATGTTCGACCATTTGGTGAAGGGGATATTTACATCGTGCAAGAGACAGATTATTATCAGACAAGAAAATATTGAATTATTGAATCTACCCCAACTGTTTCCACAAGATTTAAATGTATATACTTTTATTCCGGATCAAATGATAAAAAAAAGTTGTGTAGACAGTAATGATCTGAATTGCAGAATAAAAACACTCGTATTTTGAATATGATTTTCAATGCAGTATAATAATATTAATAATAATAATAATAATAATAATAATTTAAAGGTGTTTGATGTCGGTGTCGCACACCAAAGTCAATCCAGTACACGGAGAATATCAATGAGGAGGAAACGTCAACAGATCAATCAGTCGGGAAACCTTAATTTTGGAGGAAATGCTGTGTACGATTTAGGAGCTAGACGGACGGACGTACAAATGGGCGGTCAGGAGGAACATGTTCAAAAAGACAATTTTTCACTATTCTGGAACCCCGAAACGTGTATTTAGGTTATAATAAAAAACTTACACGAGAAAATAAAAGTTTACATAAATAAACATTAAATTTTATGCTTCTTCCTTTTATATTGAAAGCGGCTCCTTAGAAAAACTGAGGTTACACTTACAGAGTATATGTATTTACTCAAACAATATTTGCAATTAATGGTTAAGTTATTGAAGACATGATGAAAATTTATTCTGCAAGAGCCATACGATTTGCCTAAAGTGCGAAAAATACATAGCATATAATAATACACTTCTACTTCCATAATAATTTTCATTTGTATATTACATGTGATATAGTATTAATAGAAATACTATTTCAAAAATTCGTATTTCATTGCAAGAGTAGGTTTAACTACAGCAAATAAAAAAAACATGTCGTCAAAGTAATGAATCACATCATAGGGACACGTTGGTCCGGAAAGGTATTATAGTCATTCTCTATGTGTTTCACACTGTAGATGCCTTAAAACTCCTAAAAAAACTCCTCAAATTGCTATTTTTTAAATTCTTCCAGGATATTCTCTAAAGAGCCTTGCAAGAAAAAGGACTTATCGATTCTTCATTGTCGAGAGCAATCCAATGTACCTCCGTACGTGGATTAAAAACTCACCTAAACGAGTGTTATATGCTAATTTGCCCTCCATGTTTTTCCATTAATTCATAACAAAATTAGGATTACTTATTAACAATCTGTTCAGTCAAGTCATAACGAGTCAAGCATCATTGTCGGAAAGAGAGTTTAGTAATAAACAGGGTTTAGGTGTATTGAAACCACAAAAAAGCTTATTTTTACTATTTTTCCATAATATTCAAAAGCAGGTGTATCCAAAGTATGGCCCGTAGGCTATATACGTTTTTTGGCAATATTCTATGTGGTCTGCCACTCCAAAGTATATTTTAATTCAATTTAATCGTGTCTTAGGCTATGACATTTTATTGTAAGATGTAAGAATCTGGTTTCCTATTGTTATACACTCTTTAGTGCACATACCAGTCACGTACTGTTATGACCAATGTGACGAATACTTGTGAGACATTTTAATAATAGGTGAAACAAAAATTAAGCCGCAAATTAAGTTAATGCTAAAGTCAGAGGAGCTATTTCATTGCTCTCATTCAGGTAAGTTTTAAAATTGTTTATAATTTCTGTTTTAGAAAAGAAGTTACTGCAATTAAATTTTGAAAGTTTAAGATTGTAGCTCTCAATATTAATTAATTATTACAAAAATATGTTCAGAATTGTGTGTTAAATGAGCATATATATTTTAAGAATTAATTTGTGAATTGTTAATTGTTTTGTTTTTTTTCATTAAAATTTCATTTAAGAAATAGGGGATAAATTCCAATCCCTTCATAAAATTTAATTTTTGTCTCTTGAGGCCATTAAAAACTTTCTATCTGGACCCCAGTAGAAGAAATTTTCGAGACCACTGTTTTAATGAAAATTGAGTAAGAATTGTGAAAACCGATTTGTCTTGACGAGAAAAATGGAATCAGATATTTATCACTTCCGTATGTGCCATAATTCTCTCAAAACGCGTATTAATTTCTTGAGAGGCAACAAAACACTGTTTTTAAGAGAAATTTCATAGAATCTTCGGAACAGGTTCGCAAAAACTGATAAGTTCTCCACTAGGAGACCGGAATTGTGTCGAATGACACTTCATTTGTTTTGATTGGAATATAAAAAGGGCTTATGAGCGACGGACAGACGGACCGACGCTCGGACGCAGGTTAGTCAAGGATTAGCAGGTACCTCAGCCTTCCAATAACTTCGTCACCATCACCCTCTTCAAACTTCCTGCTCTTGCCCACCAATTTACCATTCCCACCAAGCCTCACATGTTCTCCATGAGGTCACTTTCCGATCATTTTGCCGACTTAGGTGGCTCAGGATATCAATTGATTGTCACTGCAGTGCCTCTGACCGGGAGGTCCTAAGGTTTGAGTCCCGACAGTGGTACGATTTTCGACACTAGACACACAGCTAGGTCGAGTTCTGTTGCTGTCTGGAAGAGAGGTCGAGCGGCTTGCTGGTGTGATTGGTGGTTTGGCATGGTTTGTCCGATCAACTCCTGGCGTATACCAGAGCAGTACCCTCACAAACGGGCCTTGGACCGCGCGTGATCTCCTCTTTTTTCTTGTCCTATACTCATCACTTGGTTACACACATTTACATTACTACATATGCCGGGAGACTCGTCGGGAGCTTAAAGCTTGTCCAGCTGGGGCGGTGCCCCACTGGTGGGAGATAATTGGTTGGGAGAAACACCCGACAAAAAACACCCGACCTGTACACCAGCGCCAGATCTCGGCATCCAGTGTCGGAAGAACACTGCCAGCTTTCCGCATGCACCACACTGTACGAGACTATACTTGGGATTTTATTTCTTGGCGCGTGGGGGCGTGACGATTGAATATTTCAGGGTATTTCGCGTCCTTTCTCGGACGTGTCGCTAGATGTCGCATGATCACTACTGCATCGAGCAGTAATAGTAATCATGCGACCCCTAGCGGAATGATCGAGAACGTCGCGAAATACCGTGAGATATTCCATCGTGATGACACGCCCCCGTGCGCCAAGAAATAAAACCCAAGTATAATGACCTTAGCCGTTGACACACCAATCAATCTGGTGCTTATTTGATTTCTCGCTGCAATCTGTTGCATTGCAGAAGCAAGAGCCGAGTCTCTCGGCGTTTTCTCTCCGGCCCTCCCCCCTCCTCACCCCTGGCCAAGGACACGAGGGCGTCGCCGACGTCGCGCAATCGTTTTGAAGAACCTCCCTAAAGGCGTAAGAACACGCGATAACCGCGCCCCCGCGGCGCTTTCGCGAAGCTCTCCCCTCTCCTCCCCCCGAGGCAGCCGGCGCGCAGCCGTTAGCGTTCCGCGCCCGCCCCAAAAATGGCTCTCGTGCTCCTGCAACTTGATCTCGCGAATGTTTCCAAGAGTTGCGCCGCTCTGCGGAGGAGGTTCCGCGGGTGAAATTTGCGAAAAGCGGCTTCTGATGCGCTGTTCGCACTCCTTCGCGTCGTATTACGCGACTCTCTTGCACGAGGTTAAATGAGATCGTCATTAGTACGCAAGAATGATAAGAATAGTATAATTCGAAGATTCCTTACTACCATAAGAAAACTGAGAACACCACTCTGGCAGTCATTTACAATGAAAATTAATATCAAAAGAGTAATAACGATATTAACTGGTGCTGATAGACGAGATCTCAAAAGAAATAGTGCAGTGGCAATTTCGGACGGAAGGATCGCGGGTTCGAGTCCCGCCTCGCACATGGATGTGTATGTGTGTGTGTGTGTGTGTGTGTGTGTGTGTGTGTCGTCATTCACTTTGCTTACCTGTGATCAAAACGTCACAGTTTCTCCACAAATTAACACATCTCAGTCACAAATGTTTGTAAAACACATTACAAATCGTACAACGTTTGGTACAAAAAAATTTACAATAATAATTACTTTTCTTATAGGTAAACCATGTCCAAACAATAAGACATAATTAACTAGTGGCGCTACAGAATGGCACAGACATTCCCGCATTAGTTTTCTATTTTCTTGGGTCTTCACCATGTATTCGGAATTGCCACAAACCTTTCTTGCCAGCTGTCATCTATCACCGCCAGAAGTACATTTTTTTGTCATTTTCTTAATTTTTCGGTTTCCTATTGGTAGAACAGGAGATATTAATTTTAGAATATTAAAGAACACAAAAACCTAGTCGTAAATGGCAATTTTCTTTTTTAAAATTATGGGCCGTTTAAAAAAATGGCGTTTAAGCGCTACTAAAAATGCGAAATTTGAAGCTCATTTTCACAGAAAATGTTTCAGTTTTCAAAATACATTATTTGAAGTTATTTGAAGCACGTACACCCACAAATATAATAATCTTTACAAATTGCTGGTAATGTGCATATTAAAGATGTGAGAGATCTTTCAAAAAGTTACAATTATGGAATTTATGAAAAAACAAAAAAATAACTCAAAATAAACTTTACTCCATACTAAATAGAGTAATTATCACTATCCGATACAAAAGTTTGAAGAAAAAATTTGCACCCACATATGAGAAAATGGCGTTTGAGCGTTTCTGAAAATACGAAATATTGAGCTACTTTTCACAGAAAACCGTCGTGTTTTCGAGAAACTTTACTTGACATTATTTAAAGCATATATACTGCATATATACTCGTAAATATAATAATGTGAAAAAATCGCCGATAATGTAAACATCATCGACGTGAGAAACATATGAACAAATTTACATTTTTGTAATTTTTGAAAAAACAACAAATAGAGCAATATGGCTTTTATGTCATCTGATAGACTATATTTCCCACTATCCCTACCTAAAGTTTAAAGAAAAAATTTGGAGCCGTTTTTGAGAAACTCTTGTTTTTGTAATTTTTTAAAATTGCACATATTGCACCCAATATTGCACGAAAACTACTAAAATTTTGAAGAACATTTACCTGTCCTTTAAGAAAGAACTCAATATGCAGAACAAATTTCATTTGTAGAAAAAATCTCTATCTCCAATTTGAAGTTGGAGAAAGACGCCGAAAAAAATTCAAAGTTACTTAATTTTCGAAAATTCAGAGTTATCCGTGAAAATCGGACTTATGCCTTGTTAATAAGTGTATTTTACTCTATTCGTACAAGAAATTTAAAGAGAAAATTCGGAGCCGTTTTTGAGAAAATTTTGAAATTTCCCGGGGGGCTTCATAGAAAGTACTCCCAAATTTTGAAGAATCTTTTTAAAAATCTCAAAGTTTGACTAGAAGCAAACTTTTTAACTTGGTATAGGTCAGCAGACTTTACACTTTTTAACATGGTATAGGTCCGATTTTCACGTACAGCTCTGAATTTTCGAAAATTGTGAAAGTTTGAATTTTTTTCGGCGTCTTTCTCCAACTACAAAATTGAAGATAGAGATTTTTTCTTCTAATAAAATTTGTTCTGCATATTGAGTTCTTTAATAAAGGTCATGTAAATGTTTTTCACAATTTTGGTAGTTTTCGTGCAATATTGCATGCAATATGTGCAATTTAAAAAAATTACAAAAAGCAAGATTTTCTCAAAAACGACTCCAAATTTTTTTCTTTAAACTTCTGGTAGGGATAGTGTTAAATGTACTCTATCAATAACATGAAAGCCATTTTGGTCTATCGGTTGGTTTTTTCAAAAATTACAAAAATGTAAACTTTTTTACTTGTCGCTCACGTCGTTAATATTTATATTAGCGGTGATTTTTTCACATTATTATATTTACGAGTATATATGCTTTAAATAATGTTAAGTAACGTTTCTCGAAAACACTACCGTTCTGTGAAAAGTAGCGCAAATTTCGGCATTTTCAGAAATGCTCAAACGCCATTTTCTCGTATATGGCTGCAATTTTTTTCTTAAAACTTTTGTAACGGATAGTGTTAGTTACACTCTTTAGTATAGCGTAAAGTTTATTTTGAGTTATTTTTTTGTTTTTTCAAAAATTATATAAATGTAAATTTTTTGAAAGATCTCTCACATCTTTAATGTGCACATTATACGCAATTTGTAAAGATTGTTATATTTGTGAGTGTAAGTGCTTCAAATAACTTCAAATATATATTTTGAAAACTCAAACATTTTCTGTGAAAATGAGCTTCAAATTTTGCATGTTTATTTGTGCTAAATCGCCATTTTCTCTTAAACGGCACATAATTTTTAAAAGAAAATTGCCATTTACGGGTAGGTTTCTGTGTTCTTTAATATTCTAAAATTAATATTTTCATTCTACCAATAGGAAACAGAAAAATTAAGAAAATAACAAAAAAAATGTACTTTTGGCGGTGATAGATGGTAGCTGGCAAAAAAGAGTATGTCGCAATTCCGAATAGCTAGCGAAGACCCAAGGAAAAACTAATACGGGAAGGTCTGTGCCATTCTGTAGCACCACTAGTTCCTTTTCACGGCCCGGTAATTAATTTTTTCCGCCGAAAATTGGCCATTTTTTCGCGCAGCTTTACATAACTTTCTCTATACTACGTACATCACTCCGTGCATACGTACGTATACGGGAAAGTAAAATAAAATCTGCCGAGTCATTGTTGTCGAGCCATCGTTGCATCCCGATCTAATATTCCCGAAAAGTCAGCAATTTTCATTTCATATATTTTATATAGATTCTAAATAATTTCTAAAAGATGAATGTGTACATGAATAAAAGAAGGTCAAATGTTATGAACGAACAAAGAAATATGAAGTAATATACAAATTCTAACTCACGAAGCATCTAACTGCATCAAATTGTGCTTGTTGTGAATAATCTATGGCCAGATTCAGTAAATAATATAGACTAGTAAGACAGACAATTTTCTTTAAAGTGTTATAATAATACCCACATTGGCCTTACAGTGAGTGGTCTCTAGAATTTTTTGTTACCAAGAGTTTAGAATTGGTTTATTAACACCATGTTTTCAAAAATGCATAATAACTCTCCTGATGGTAGTTTTGTTAATTCTCTTGTGCTGCACCGTGGGTCAAGAAGTAGATGTGTCCTGAAGATAAGGAAAAATATATTCCTCGAAACGTCGCTATTTGAACTTTCATCTTTGTACCTGGAAATCTAAATAAAAACTGTTCGTCTTTTGTGAATAATCTGTGGCCAAATTCAGTTAATATTAGCCTCTATTGCTAAAAGTTATTTAGAATATGTCATAACACCAAAAAATAACATTTCGAGGATGTTAGACGATGTGCCTTGTATATCTCATTACTACTACTAGTACTGCTAGCTCAAGACAAATATAATTATGTTTCTAAAATAGGTGATACGTAACAGTGAAATGTAAGTGACGGCAATTGTAAATTCACGGAAACATTTCAAAATTGCAATTTTCATATCAGTTAAACAAAATAAGGCTTATAACGAGTTATTTTACTTATTTAAGCATTATAACATTTATTCTTTGTATGTGCTTGCTTCTTAAGTTTAAAAACTCGAATTCATAAAAATGTGCGCGTTGTGTCGCGGGCCATAAAGTATTCAAGAGGCCCGAGGGCATAAAGAATCAGAAAGACTCGCAAGGCTATACCATTACGTGTTTTGTTTCAGGTCCGTAAACACACAGAACTGAACTAGTAAAGCATAAAATCTAATATGTCATCATTTGTGCAGTAAAACGCCCGATTATGAACTATTTCATGCAGCACAAAATGTCGTTTATAATGCTGGAATACTAAAAAGTACTCTATAAAAGTGTTAAATTTTACTTAAAAATAAACAGAAAGAACTTCCGAGAACTGTTGTATAATCAATGCGGAAAATGATATCGTATTGGTGTAATACCAAGATAACAGTCTGGCAACACTGTCCCAGATGCGCGCGCGTGCTCGGGGAAACGCCCTTCATGAAAAGACAACGGTCAGCTGGTTCGGCGCACCAGATCCGTCACGAACCACGTGACCACAACACATGCACTTTATTTGAAAAGCCAGCCGTTCGCTGGCCACCATTTAAATTTAGATTAGATTTAAGTTTTTAAGAGAGGCTCGTTTCCTGCTACGAAAACTGAATCGACGACAGCTCTCTCTGTACCTCTAAAGCTAAATTAAATTCTTTCAGGGCAATTGGAGAGGGAGTAAAATAGAAAAAATAAAGGCTGCCATGCAGCATGGCATGCTTGAAGTGTTAAGAAACAATTTGAAAGTGTCATAGCGTTACAATTTTCAACGGTAACAAACCAAAAATACCATGATGACGGTCTAGTGGAAATTAAGATGCAATATTGAGAAATATGTTTATACATCCGATTCAATGACTTGTAACACGATAATAATTTTCGTATCTGGCTGCATTTAAAATTCCCGAAAATATTGTTACCCAAACGGGTGAGTGAGGCTCATTAGCTGAAGCCGGAGAAGCTGCGCAATAGCTCACGCACCTTTTTTCATCATAGAAAGAACTTTGGGTATTCATTTCTTTGTCTAAGACATCTCATTGGTGGAGTGCCGACATTACAGTCTGGCAACACTGTACCAGACGCGCTCGTGTGGTCGGGTGCTCGCCCACTAGAGGGCGGCTGTCGAGCAAAGCGCTTCTCGCTATTAGGGCCATTTTTTTTCGCTGAAAATCGCATTCAATATGCACGTGCGTGGGCGTTGTCAGCGGTGGCCCGCCGTAAAAGCTGCAGCCCCTTTCGTCTGTCGCCGTTTTATGTCTCGACGGCTTCATCCCAAAGCGCGCTCTCCGGAAAGGGATTCCTGTTTCTTCATGAGGCAAAGGAAATTCCTGCGCCAGAACAATAAAACTTTATGAGTCTCGGATTTGCTTCCCTTTTTCATATTCCCTCTGTTGGAGCCTTATTTCCTTTCATGTCACATCTCGGGACAAAAACTTTGTTTTGGAAGCAGTGAGCGGTTCCTGTTATTTTTATTACATTACAAGGATAAATCAACTGCACGTAGTAGTATGAATTGGGGGATCGTGAAGGGGTATGAGTTTTAACTGCGTCTATGAAAAAAATATCAATATTCAAGCAAATCAATCTGTTGTATTTTTTAATTGTACTGTGTATCAGTGTACTGTGAATTACAAATTCTGGTAATTCATTAGTGTAAAATTTGGGTAGTTCGTCTCATTGCAGTTGGCAAACAATTGGAATAAGCACAATTAGAAAAACAAAATAGTATTTTATGCATTTATTGTTCAGATAAATGATTTTCTCATTACTTTCAAATACTTATGCATTACGGAATGATGATATAACAAAAGAAAAAATCCATAGATGAAATATTTAAGTGAAAAATATGAAAAATTGAAATTATGAATTTCTACGTGTTTTCATATGAACTTGGCCAATCTTTCTTTAAAATTAAATTCATCATAAATTATTTTACAGAACTTTTCGTCTATAATCGGTAAAGTTTGTTGACTCCTCTTACTTCTGTAATAGTAATACGAGTATCTAAAATATGTATTATCTGATTACTAGACACTTTTGTTTGTTCATACACTTTATTGCGTTTGCTACAGCTTTTCAGGGCAACTCATAATATTATTAAAAATACTAATTTCAACATCAATAGAATTATTTACAGTTCAATAAGACCTCGTACAAATATATTATTTCAACAATATAACAATTTAAAGTATTCAGCATTGCGAACATCATTTACAAACCACACGATTTAGATAAATAAATGCAGATAACTCATGATCGTATCGGCCATGACTCGGCTTGGAGGGACATTCCTGAAACACATTTTTACTCCGACTGTTTTCTGGCAAAAAGAGTACGTCAGTCTATATTGAAGAGTTATCTAATACCACAACTACTCTAACGAAGTATTTTTATCCATCCACTCCTTCGTGGACCTATCAATATTATTAATAATGACTTCTAATGCTCACTGCCGTGCTTATTCAAAAAGTATAATTTTTTGCACAATTTGTTTTACTAAGGAGGCAGTATCACGAAATTTATTTTGAAAAACACATATTGATATATTATAGGATTTTATGTTTCTTTTCCACTTCATGAACATTAACTGAACACTAACACTCCAACTTGTCAAAGATTAATGATATCAAAGCAGTATTACAGTCTCCTTCGCCACTCTTGGGAACTCGCGTCCAGTGGCGTCACGCCTATCGTTTTTCGTAGCAATCGCCACCTACCACACCTTTACTACGCTGTCACCATGATGCAAAGACTACTCCGATGAATCGATTTTTGCTCGTTTGCGCAGCACTAGATAAGTCACGTGACCACAACAAGGTCACTTTGTTTGAAAAGCGAGAAGTGTTGAAAATCATTTTGAAACGGGCATAATGTGATAATTTTCAATGGAGACCAACTAAAAATAACACGATGAAGGCGCGATTAAATTTTTTTTTAAATGCTGCATTTATGTTTCAATGACTTCTAACAAGGTGATACTTTTGGTACCTGGCTGAATTTAAGATTCCCATTAATATTGTAATACAAACCGCTGCATGAAGCTTATTGGCTGAAGCCGGATATGCTACCTAGCGGCTCATCCGTGTTCAGTGGGCGACTTATATTGCATTCTAATCGATGACTCGGTTTTGCTAAATCGAATTTTTTCTCATCTGTGGCGGCAGTGTGTGTTGGTACCATTACAGTCCCATGATACAACATCGTGCTAATGACATTAATCTGTAAATATAGTTATCAATATACAGATAATTGTAACTATAATAAATTACAAAGCTGGCACAGACTTTCCCGTATTAGGTGTTCTATTTCCTTGGGTCTGGGCTAGCTATTCCGAATTGCCACATTTTCGTGCCAGCTGCCATCTATCGCCGCCCAAAGAAAGTTTTTTTTGACATCTTCTTAGTTTTTTCGTTTCATAATGCTAGAACAGAAATATTAATTTTAGAATGTTTAAGAACGGCCAAAAATCATTGTAAATGACAATTTTCTTTTAATAAATTGAAGCCGTTTTTAAGAAATTGACGTTTAAAACGCTACTAAAAACGCGATAATTAAAGCTCTTTACACTGAAAACTTTTGAGTTTTGAAACACTTCATTTGAAAGTCATTTGAAGCACTTTAACTTATAAATACAATAGTGTTTACAAATTGGTGGTAATGTACATATTAAAGGTGTGCGTGATCTTTCAAAAAAGTTACATTTCTGTAATTTTTGAAAAAAGAAAAAAATACCACAAAATGAACATTACGTCATATTAAAGACTGCAATTAGATCTATCCGTTCCAAAGGTTTGAAGAAAAAATTTGCAGCTATTTATGAGAAAATGGCGTTTGAGCGTATCTGAAATACGGAATTTTAAGGTAGTTTTCCCAGAAAACGGTTGAAGTTTCGAGAAAATTCACTTGACATTATTTAAAGCATATGTACTCGTAAATATAATAAATTGAACAAATTGCCACTAATGTAATATTGCCGACGTGAGAGACAAGTCACAAAAATTAATTTTTTTTAATTTTTGAAACAGAAAAATAGAGTGCTATATAGCGTTTATATCATCTCCTTGTGTATATTTTGCACTATCCCTACCAAAAGTTTAAAGAAAAAGTTTGATTCGTATTTGAGAAAATCTTGTTTTTGTGACTTTTTAAAATAGCACATAATGCACGCAATATTACGCGAAAACTAATAAATTTTTCAAAACAATGTACATGACCTTAATGAAAGAACTCCCTTTGGAAAACAAATTTTATTTGAAGGAAAAATATCTTTAATTTTGTAGTTGTAGGAAGAGCCCGAAAAAACTTCAACCTTTTACAATTTTCGAAAATTCAGAGTTAACCGTGGAAATCAGAGCTATGCCACCTTAATAAGTGTATTTTACTCTATTCATACAATACTTGTAAATAATAAACTTGGAGCCGTTTTGAGAAAATTTTGAAAATGTCCGGGGGGCTTCTTATTAAGTACCCCCTAAAATTCATGAATGTTTTTGAAACTCGCAGAGCTTCGACTGCGGTCACATACACAGAGATTACAATTTGGAAAAAATCGTACGCATAGTTTAGTTGTTAGTGTTATTCACATTCACCGGACAGACGGACGGACGTTTTGCTTTCAATTGGTTTTTCGGTATGAAGGACCCACAAAAGATGGATTCTAGCTGCACCACGTGTGAGGGGATTTATTTTCTTAATTTAGCAACTATATGTATCCACTTTTTCGTTATCATGGCCCGGCAACGAATTTTTTTCCGCCGAAAAAAACTCGCCATTTTATCGCGCAGCGTTATATAACTTTCCCTATACTGCATGTATTACTCCGTATATACGTACGTATACGGGAAAGTAGAAATCATTACACCAATTCGATGCCGACGAAAAGTAGTGCCATAGCGGTCTTGGGCAAGAAGACCGCGGGTTCAAGTCCTGCCTCGGGCAGGGTTGTGTTGTGTGTGTGTCTACTTCATCATTCGTCAACATAATTTCATCGCATAATTTCAGCGATAACAACCCTGGAGTATAAAAATGGATATGAGAATTGAATGCTGAATCCTCTTATAGAAAAGTAACATGCAACTACCCCGATAACGAATTCTGATCCCCGGTAGGATGCACTATCACAAGGCCCCATGATGGACAATTCGCAAAGCAAAAGAAATGAGGGAGAGAGACCAGTGATTGATGGGCAGCTCTAGTCAAACAAATGCGAATCAAGAGGATGAGGCATTATGAGAATTTAGCCCACACTCTGCGCAACAGTTCGGAACTTCTTTCATTTGCAGCCAAACGTTGTGCAAAACATCTTTCTCGACTTCACCCGCTATTGCTGTACGCACCGCTCTGCAGCAAGTCGCCTCCCTTCCCGACGCCACCCAACGCCGCCTGAGCATGAGGCCGCCGCGAGCAGTCGCAAATGTTCTAGGCGGCCGTGCGCGGAAGAGGCCTTGGTTGGAGTCCCGGATGTTCCCTCCAATTAATCAGAGCGCGTCTTCGGGGCGCGCCCGCCTGCTCACAAAGGAAAACAATTTCACATCCCGTGTGCCTTCCCTCCTACTCCTTCCCTCCCTCCAGCTCATCGCTTCACACCGCACCCCGATCCACGCCCGCACACTTTAAATTTATGCGAGAATCTCGGGGACACACAATAGAAGATTTCCGCGCTCCCTCCGTTGCCTTTCTCTTTCCTCGTTCTTACGAAATTGCCTCTTCCCTCCGGCCGCCTCTGCGCCGCGTTCAACGCTTGCATTTCTTTGCTTCCTTTTGCAACAGAAAACGCTCTTTCCGCCACATTTAACACTTTGATAATCCCCCAAACGAGACTTGTTCGTCGCGACCTGCAGTCCGGAGGGGTGGGAGGATAGTGGGAGGAGGGGGACGGGATCGAGGGGAAGCGGTGGAGTTCTTTGGCGTTTGGCCGCCGACCTCGCACTGCTGGTCAATTTGCTGTGTGCTCACTGTGAAATGCAAGGGCGACAGATGCGAATTTATATGTTCATCGCCCTCTTTAACAAGCTTTGGTACGCCGTTTCGGACGTCGTCGCCTGCCAAGAAGGCCAAAAAACAGCAAAAGCGTTTTTGCAATTTCACGCCGTCAAACGATTTCGGAGGCTCCGTGAAATTATCCGCTTATAGGTTCTAAACATTGTGGTGATAATCATAGATTATAATTCTTATGTAGGTCCAGGTAATTTTCAGACAGACTCAACATTAATATATTTTTATTGTACAATCTTTCCCAACGTTTCGAAGGTCATTGGCCTTCCTCATCGGGGTAAGAGACTGACTGCATCAATTAATTTCTGTATAAATTATTAGCTAAATAAATTTCTTAATAGTGTTTCTTTCACTTTTTTTGAAAACTGGGAAAGGGAAAGATTGTACAATAAAAATATATTAATGTTGAGTCTGCCTGAAAATTACTGGACCTTACATAAGAATTATAATCATTAAAAAGGCAGTATTTGACTAATCTAATTAATATTACTTTCTACAAAGAAGATAAGTCATAGATATTAAACTTTATTGTTTAAAAAAGGCGTTTTACCGCTTATCGCAATGTCATTAATTTATTAAAAGTAGCCAATACTGTGAAAGTACCCCCAAAAATCGTGTCATTTAATAAAGAATGACAGGCAAAGGTAAGGCGTACATACAAACGGTGTCAGCAATGCTTACAGTTAAAACATTCATGGATATATTGTTTTGCATTCATCCATTGACGAGTTACTTTAACGTAAAACATTGTCTGCGCATTGAAATATTTTTAGAATTTTATTATTCAATTATAAAACCTGAACTATTTGTAAGCCAATTTTACAGTCCTGCTTACGCTAAAGACTTCTATTTATATTTTCTCCATAGCACTTTTTGTGTCGGTGTTGAACCTGATCATTTTGTTTTGATGTGTATCCCTGATGAAGGTCCAAATCAAGACCAAAACTGCTGGCGAGTTGAAAGTAAAAATTAAAATTGTCTAAACGCAAGAAACGCCATTTACATGATATAAAATAATGGCAAAGAATCCTCAATTTAATAATAATAATAATAATAATAATATATATGTTTTGAAATAAACGTGTACATGAAAACCATGTCTTTAAACATTTTAATGTCTTCATAAAATCGTAATAGTAATTCCTTCGGTATACGCCAATCGTTTATCACCATCATCACAATCATTATCGTAAATGTTGATAACCCACACGTGAGCATAATGGAAGAGGGAAACTTTCCATTTTACTACACTGAAATTTAGCACTGTTTGTACGAGATTATAAACTTCAATGATATATTAGCGATGCTTTATTGTACATACATAGTCGTTGATCATTCGCTTTAGAGTTTGCCCACTTACAAATTACATGCGTGTTTACTCGATGGGATTTCACTCGCGCATGACTGTGCGCGGAGAAAGCGAAGCTTTTCATTCGTAATTCGCACATAGCTTCTTGTTTATCTACGGTTCTCATATTTGAGGTCATTATTGTTGAGACAGCCACATTTCAATGATTCACTTTCGTCCTCCTATAGTTTAACTACTCTGAAAAATATTTGTTGTGATCTAGCTTGTGAATGTATTTCTGCTCGTCTGTCATAATATTGTTTTACAAAATTTAGGTAACAATAGAAATTATCCTACACAGCATTTCAATTAGTTTCTTCGAATATAATAAATTGTCGCGATCTGAAAATGCTAATAATTTTGAAGTGCTGAATCACCTCGTATTTGTTGCCACCACACTGATTTTCGAAGTCCACGTAAAAGCGTAGTGTGACAAATAAGTGATGTCACAAAGTACAAAAGTAATGTCACAAATAAGTGATGCAATGTGAAAGTTTATTCGAATATTTAGGCATTCAATAACTGACGTCAAAATATTTTTAGCCATTTCTACCAACTATATTTTAGAAGATACATGTTCTCTTTATGAAATGAGTTCCTCAAATTTAGATATGTCACGTAAACATTTTTTAAAATTGTCTTTGCTTCACTCACAATTACGTGAAAACTATTAATGTTTTGATAACATTTATTAACAAGATTTAGTTAAAAAGACAAAGTTTTATCTCCATTTTTTTAATGAAACAGAGTTAATAACTGTTAATAATATGACATAGTACCATTCTCATGAATAGAGACCGGAAAACTATGTAATATTAAACGTCAAACTATGTACATGAATATGTAAAGAAAACAGTAAAAATATGTAATAAATATGTAAAATAGGATATAATATGTAATATTAAAATTCTCTAATTAAAAACCGTTTACATAGCAAGAAATTACAATTACAAAAACTGTTCACTTTACATCATACAACTTCATCAGTAATAAAGCTGCGTCTGTTGTAATCCAGGACCGTAGTTTAGCAGCCGGACTAATCTCAATAGAAGCCATCGCACAAACTGGCGAGATCTACGACCAGCAAACATACTGTATTATCTTCATCAAAGTGTTACACGCAAATTTTTCAAGGAAATTAACTTTACAGATCACAAAACGCAGAGTCAATGATATTTTGGACACCTAGATTTCCCCAATAATGTAGGGAAAATGCCGATTTAGCAAAAACATCTTTTCATAAAAAAATATGGAATTAAATTGAAGAAAATTGATAAGACAATTTATGTATTCTGTCAAACAGCAAAATATGTAAAATATGTAATATAGTATTAAATATGTAAAAATATGTAACGAAAAAATTTGATATTTTGTTAGGAGGGCTATTGTTAGTCAAGATTACAGTTTTGAGAACGGTAAGTAGAAAGACAAAAATATGCAATTACATAAAACTCCGGTCTCTACTCATTAAGGCAACTGGGATTTTGAAAATTGCAAGATCCATTCTTTTTCAAACTTTATTTACACCAATTATATTGCAGCTAGATATTTCTTATACAATTCAATCCAATCCTGATTATTAGATTTTAAATCATTTCATGTACATTAGTTTCAATATATTGGGTTTTGCTTGATTTTGAGTATTGTGGTGACTAAGTTTAGAAGTTTTCCGAACCTATCTTAGCTTTTAACATTAAACCTTGAGTTTTATTTCGGATTTCAATCTCTGTGTCAATTTAGACATTTTATTCACATTTTATTTCACATATTTTTTAAATATGAGTATTTTTCATGATGTGGGTGGAAATTTTCTGAAATGTCAAAACGAACAAAGCATTTAGTATCTATGATCTAAAGATTAAAGTTTTGGGCGTGATATTTATTGGTCAGATTCGATTACCGCCAACAACAAGGATCATTTTTTTCTTAAAATTATTTCTTCGAGTGGAGAAAAGTACTCTTATACAAATTGCACAAGTCCGATCATCATTAAAACCTGTAAACTTTGAAAATCTGTAAATTCAAATCTCTAGCGCTTCTTTTTCTGAAGAGTTTTTCTTGTGAAACGTTTTCGAAATATGTATGTGTGTATTTATTAGCACAATGCAATTTAATTCTTATTATAATTTTTGTGAATGCCCAACTCCCACGTACTTGTATAACAGAGGAGAATGGTCGATGTCCATTCAGAACGGATTAAATATTCTCTGAAAATTAACTGTGTTAAAAATTAAATGGTGGGTCTGCGGAGTCGAATAAATAAATCAGCCTTTTTTCAATAACACAGTTACATCATTTATTAATACTTTGTTATATATGAAATCAAATCTCATAGGCATACCATTACATTTAAATATTATTATTTAATCTTTTAAAGGCCTTTTGAATGTTTTTCTGCTCTTTTCTTTGCAAAGAATTACGACATTTACTTGTACGATGTTTTCCTCGTCGCCTACGGTTTGTGAAGGAGTTGTACTCGAGAACTGCGTGCTGCTGAAATGAATTTCTCACGAGAGGACTCGACCACCGCCGGGAATGTTCTGCTCTTAAAAATAGAAATAAAAAACCTTTAAACCGCCGTACTGTAAAATTAAGTCAATGTGACTTAACACTGGTTATCTGTGAAACACGCATTTAGACACTTCAAAGGCGGTCAGGACGACCCTAACCAAAGCTGTTCATAGATATGTATGGACCCGTATACAAACGTTCCGTTAGCTCCAGTAGCGTCGTTAGCGCCAGTACTGATAGCGACGGTCAATTTTTAAAGATTTTGTTGTATTTATTTGGGGAAATAGGGAGAGAGCATGCTACGTAAAGATTTCTCACAATAGATGATAAATACCCGTTTTCTGTATAGGCGACTTCGCCAACCCAAATTTTTTTTTGTTAACAGTCAATGGTTCTTCGTCACATGCCCATGGTGGCTGAAAATAATATTAATAATAATAATAATATCAGAAGTAAATTAGGAATCACAATTAGGCACGCCTAATATGGCGATTATAAATAAATAAAATTAAGAGAAAGCCAGGTCCTTTTGCAATATTCTCTTTTATTTTGATATTGAAAGCGTTTTGACGTAAGTTATCATACTCAAATGTATGGTGTATGCCACAGAATCGTCGACTCTAAACAAATAATTAAATGGATATTTTTAATTATATTTCCTTTAAGTAAATTTATTAATGGAAAAATAAAAACCATCTCCGTAGGGAAGCGATATCGCCAACAAAACATCGATGTTCAAAATTAAAACATTGATGTTAATAAAATATCTCCCCAAAACCATCAATGTTTTTAAACATCGATAATTGTAAAAGCCGAACCATAACTTTTAGTTTCCATTGATATTCAGAAGGGAGGTAATTTTTAAGTTGACTATTTCACTCATGTCTGTCCGCGTCGTAGGTAGCCAATGGTAAGCCTGGATATATTCAAATTAAACCAATCCCAGATGTTTATCGCCATCAGCTTGTTTACCTTTTTTATCGCTGTAAAACCTTTGTTTACCTTTTTAATATAACGATAGCAATTGTTTCACCTCCAAAATAGCTCTTGTGCATCAATATAATATTAAAATGTGTGGTTTTGGTAATGTTTAAAACTCTGAAATAGAATATATTATTAAAGATTCAGTGCCGAAACACAGCGAAAGGAACAGAAAAAGTGTGTGGAAGAAATTTCAAGAATTTTTGTGAAGATAGAAAATACAAATTGACAGCACAAACTACAAATGAAGAAATTACACATGTTTTAGGCAATTAATATACGAAGATTAGATTGTGAAGAGTACAAAGAATATGCCATCAAAACTACGTGGAACGTTACAACCAAAATTATTCAGGAAAATATTTTAATGAGTACACACGTGTGTTCAATCCATTCGAAAATGACAAATTCCGCTGCTAATTCATCTTGTACATCTTCCATTTCAAATACTTCTATGGAAGACCAAGACTTAGGAACCAACTTCCTACAACTTTAATGATTGTGCTTTTAATAAATGTTCTTGTCAGTAGCCTTATTATAATTGTTTTCCGAAACTTTTATTAACATAAAATTGAAACATATTTCAAATCATTTTCTGCATTAAACTGTTATTCAAATGTAACTTGATTATAAGTTATTCCAGAAGGCAGTGATAAGTCGGAACTGAATGAAAGTTTTTCATTTTTCGATTGTAATTTTGAGTAATATTTCCCTTTTTCGTAATTCCTGTGATTTAAATTATCCTTTCAAATCATGTAATGTGTTTTTTCGTGAAATAGTCACACTAAATATCACTCAAAGTGCTGTGCTAGCCGGTAAATTCACTCCTCGCTACGCGAGTCGTGAATTTACCGGCTAGCACAGCACTTCTCGTGATATTACTTATGATAATTATAAGCGTTTAGGCCAACTCAAGCGCCCTGAAATTGAGCTCTATGCAACCCGCCGCACTCATAAGTATTTAGCGCATCTTCGCTGCATATTTTCCCCTGCGATTGTGAAATATTAGCCGGTATTATTACTAAAGATTATCTCGAGCAAGTAAATCAAATTTCTCCATAACGAATGCATGTCCAATCCAGAGGGAAGAACGTTTTAACAATAGGATACTTGACAACCATGTCCAAACCAAGACCCACAACAAACCCATACTCGCGAGAAAGTCTTTCTTCTCTTCAAATTTTTTCCAGAGCAGAGTATAAAACGTGATTAACAATCACGTGACCAGTAGCGTGTGAAGTTAAATACATTGCAATTGCGAAGAATTTCCGGGTCCAGTAGTTACAAAACAAAATAAAAATAACAAAAACATCTGAATAAAATATAGAGAGAAATATAGTTCCACGGGGTCCTAGAAGTCCAATATTTTCTGACGGTGTCACCCCTCCAGAAAGACCCAGTGCGAAATTCGTGGCGCGAGGTCGGTCGGGCAACCTGGTGTTGGCGTGAGGCGTCTGAATGCTACGGCGTGCTCCCGCAATCAATTTCAATTCCTTGTTGGCTTCAAAGTTGCGCTTGAGGATGAGCAGGAGCACCCCGAATAAAAAATGATACGTCAGAAAAGTCGCCTCGGCTGTGTCTCCCTCCCACAGATCCACTACTTTTTTCTTCTCCCTTTTCGCGTCTTTGAAAAGAGTTTCCATTTTTATTCGTGAGTGTTGCATTGACAAGAGGCTCCGATAGTCTCCAGAGGTGTGCGGAGGCGACCGCAATGGTGACGACGATTTGTCACATGTGAAAAGCGAAGGTTCATGTTTCCGATGTTCTGCAATGAAAATAATTCCGAAACGTTTCGCTTGGAACATCTTAAGCATCAAGTCAAAAAGTGCATTGAATGAATCTATTCAGAACGTTGAAGATCTGTTCAGAATCTATTCAGAACGTGTCAGTTGAACATTACAACTCTGACCACGATAATACCAGAACAGTAGAAACTACAAATATTAACTGGCACTACAACAGCACAAACGTTCTCGAATTATTGGAAACAATTTCTTAATATTGAAATATTACCATTTCTGCGCTACTAACTATTATTACCCAATTCAAACAAAGCGTCTGTAGTTCATATCCACATTCATTCCGATAGTCACAACCAGCAATCAATTCCTACTTTTACAAATGAAACAAACAAATAAACTTAACCGTTAGTGTATTTGCAGCCGATTATACTGAAAAGCAAGAATAATTTCATGCGTTTGCCTTGATTACATCGAGACTTACTTCCAGCCAGCGCGGTGTTGTTGTCAGTGTGGCGTTGATAAAACAATACTAAGCGATTCGTTTGGCACATAGGTTTGGCGACTATTTTCTTATCCATTCTTGCCAAACACGCTAATTTCCATCTGCATTCAGAATTCAACTTGTTAGTGGGTTAAGGTAGCGAAGTAAACACAATACATTTGTCCTAGTACGTCATATGCAGTTTTAACTGTTCATTGCAACTGTCCAAACATTTATGCATAAATTTTACAAAAAAAACTACAAAATCATGTAAATGATTTGCAAAATTAAGTTAATTAATATTACGACAAGCAATAAGAAGGTATTCTCACAAAACCAACCGCTTCCAAGCACCTCTCAACTTAATTTTACATACTAACACCGCCTCCAATACTTAGTAGCCTCAATTAGTTAACCGACAGGACGGACAGATGTTTTGCCGTCAGTCGATTTTTCGGTAACAAAAACCTACAAAACATGGATTCTAACTATACTTAGTGCTGGAAGAAGTAATTTACTGTTCCAAAAGAACAATATTTAACCACTTTTGAGTTTCTAGAGCTCGTATTGTATGGCGTCACATATTATATATAATACATAATTGTACAATTGTTATTTTAATTTGCACTTAATGACAAATCATCATTTGTTATCAATAATATTAGAATTTTCACAAAATTTGATCATTTGTTTCTGATATCTGGTCGAACACAAAAAGGTATCTAAATCTTTATTCAGATTAGTGTCTCTTTGATGAATGAATTTAGGACAGTTTTCTATAATGTGGTATATCGTTGAATTGGTGTTACAAATATCACAAAGTGGAGGGGATGGTTTGGCAATTAGAAATGGCATAATTTTGTGTGGCCTGATCTTATTTTGGATAGTGCTACTAGTACTCGTCGGTTGAGATACTTCGATGTTTAAATAAGGTAAAAGTTATTAATTTGGTTGTGGAGTTAACTTGCTTTGAAATCTTTCCATGCACTGTTCCGTTTTTGTGTCATACATTTTTACTTTCCCGTATACATACGTATCTACGGAGGATCCCTATACGTAGTATAGGGAAAGTTGTGTAATGCTGCGCGAAAAAACGGCGAATTTCAGCAGAAAAAAATTAATTGCCGGGCCCTGAAAACGAAACTAGTGGTGCTACAGAATGGCACAGACTTTCCCGTATTAGTTTTCTATTTTCTTTGGTCGCGGCTAGCTATTAGGACTTGACACATACTCTTGCCAGTTGCCATCTATCGCTACCCACATTACATTTTTTTGACATTTTCTAAAATTTTCGGTTTCCTTATAGTAGAACGGAAATATTATGTTAAGAAGGTGAAAGAACAGTAAAACCTCCTCCTAAACTACAATTTTCTTTGAAAAATTAGGAGCCATTTTAAGAAAATGGCGTTTAAGCGCTACAGTAAATGCGAAATTGAAACTCTTTTTGACAGAAATCATTTGTGATTTCTGTTATGGTGGTGCGAGTTGAATCGCGCACCGCACCGCCAGCACTCGGCGACAGCACGGGGAGCAACGGACCGTAGCGAGACCGGGCGAAAGAAGAAGAGGCGGCCAGCTAGCGAAGCCCCGGAATGGATGCGAGGCTATGCCGCCAGGGAGAATGAAAGCGGGCCCCGCCGCCGAGCAGACAGACAGTGTTATAGCGAAGTTCGGAGTGTGAAGTGATATAGTTGTGGACAAGGCGATATTTTTTTGACCCGGCAATTGCGATTTTGGACTCTCTTCTTGTTAATTGGTGAAACGGCTTTGTACTTGGGACATCTATTGGTAAACGGTAACCTGGCTATGTTATTTGGTATTATTCTTTGGTTACCGGATTTGTAAAGTTTGCCATGCCGCATTTGTTGAATAAAAACTTGGTTTACGAAACTTCTGTGTTTTCCTGGATACAACAATTTCGAAAAACGTTATTAGAAGTCGTTTGAAGCACTTCCAATAACAAATAGAATAGTGTTTACAAATTGATGGAAATGTGCATATTAACGGTATAAAAGATCTTTAAAAACATACGTTTGTGTTTTTGAAAGGCGGTTGAAAGCATGTGTGAACTTTTTGATGGCTTCCTTGCATGCATTATTCCACCATGGTATTGGGTTTGAATTACATGTCTTACGTAATTCAATTGTTTATAATATCAATGATATTTATATTTGTTTATAATATCAATGAAAGTAGTCAACTAGGGGTGCTACAGAATGGCACAGACTTTCCCGTATTAGTTTTCTATTTCCTTGGGTCTTACCTAGCTATTCGGAATTGCCACAAACTCTTTCTTGCCAGCTGTCATCTACCACTGCCAAAAGAACATTTTTTGGTTATTTTCTTAATTTTTCGGTTTCCTATTGGTAGAACGGAAACATTAATTTTAGAATATTAAAGAACAATAAACCCTAGTCAGAAATGGCAATTTTCTTTTAAAAAAGATGTACCGTTCAAAAGAAAATGGCGTTTTAGCGCTACTAAAAATGCGAAACTTGAAGCTCATTTTCAAAGTAAACACAATGTGCATATTAAAGATGTGAGAGAGCTTTCAAAAAAAGTACAATTATGTAATTTTTGAAAAAACAAAAAAAAAAGTCAAAATAAACTTTACGCTATACTAAAGAGTGTAATTAGCACTATCCGTTACAAAAGTTTCAAGAAAAAAATTGCAGCCATATACGAGAAAATGGCGTTTGAGTATGTCTGAAAATGCCGAAATTTGAGCTACTTTTCAAAGAAAACGGTTGTGTTTTCGAGAAACTTTACTTGAAATTATTAAAAGCGTATATACTCGTAAATAAAATAATGTGAAAAAATCGCCGATAATGTAAATATCATCGACGTGAGAAACATATGAACTAATTTACATTTTTGTAATTTTTGAAAAAACCAACAAATAGAGCAATGTGGCTTTTATGTCATCTGATAGAGTATATTTACCACTATCTCTACCTAAAGTTTAAAGAAAAAATTTGGAGCGATTATGAGAAAATGTTGTTTTTGTAATTTTTTAAAATTGCACATATTGCACGCAATATTGCACGAAAACTACTAAAATTTTGAAAAACATTTACATGTCCTTTATGAAAGAACTCAATATCAAGAACAAATTTCATTTGAAGAAAAAATCTCTACTTCTATTTTGAAGTTGGAGAAAGACGCCGAAAAAATGTCAAACTTTCACAATTTTCGAAAATTCAGAGCTGTACGTGAAAATCGGACCTATACCATGTTAATAAGTGTATTTTACTCTATTCATACAAGAAATTTAAAGAAAAAATTTGGAGCCGTTTCTGAGAAAATTTTGAAAATCCCCGTGGGGCTTCATATAAGGTACCCCCAAATTTTAAAGAATCTTTTTCAAAATCTCAAAGCTTTGACTAGAATCAGATCGACTGGGGAATATCCATTTTGGAAGAAATCGTACGTATGGTTTAGGCGCTAGCAGTGTTCACAGACGGACAGACGGACGGACGGACGGATGGACAGACGGACAGACGGACGTTTTCCTTTCAATTGGGTTTTCGGTATCAAGGACCTAGAAAACAGGGTTTCTGGCTACCCCACGTGTTAGGGGATTTTTTTTCTTAATTTAGCAAGTGGTTTTATCCACTTATTCGTTTTCACGGCCCGGCAATGAATTTTTTCCGCCGAAAATTGGCCATTTTTTCGCGCAACATTACATAACTTCCCCTATACTACATATATCACTCCGTGTATACGTACGTATACGGGAAAGTAAAAATGACAGTGTCATTTTCAGTTTGAATTGTTTCACATTTCTTGATGTGTTCATTTGTTCTTTCTTTGTAAAGTTCACAATTTGCTCTCTTGATGTTCTGATTCTTATTTTGATGCTTGATTGGGTTTAGTTGGACCCTGTTAGTTGGTATTTTCGTTGGTATAATTACAGTAGTGATGATTGATAAGTGTTCAGTATTATCCAACTTGTCTAATATAGCCCAGTTACATTTCTGGGCAAATAAGGTAGAGCTGCATGTAAGGAGAATAGAGCTGAAAGTTCCAGCATTAATATAGAAATGTATGGGTTTAAATGATAAAATTATTTCCATCAATGACATTTTCAACTATTTTGTCTCTTGGATCAGTTCTGTAGTCTCACACTGTGTTGTAGCTGTTGAAATCTCCATGTTTGTTGAATGGTTTAGGAAGATGATTCATAATATCTTGGATTTCATCAGGTTCAAAAGAATACCTGTTGGGAAGACAAATGTTACATATGGAGAGAATGATTGGAGCCTGAATCTGAATAGCAACAACTTCAACATGAATAAGGCCCCGATATTTATGACCTAAAAATGTTAGAAATATGCAAGCATTTATGACCTAAAAATATGAAAATATGACCATAAATATGACTTAACACATTTTTGGTTGCATGTTCGAAACCTTTAAAATATTTCCGCTGAATAAATAACCATTACGTTGAAAACATACTTTTAAAATTTAGCATATTCACAATCCACACCCTCTCCTTTGGCATCTCATGAAGGCAATTTTCTACTTGCTAAAGTTATTAAATAAATTTTATAGAAGCGGTTGACCTTGGCACAAAACCTCACAAAACTGAATTTACATTTCTTTGCATCTAGTGCTTTCTACGATTTCTTTTCCTCCGTCTGCACAGCTTACCTACCTAGTTCACACACACACACATATTTTTATATATATATATATATATATATATATATATATATATACATATCTATATATGACTATTATATACAACCAAAAAACAATTAGAAGATATGAAAAATCTCCAAGACGACAGCAAGCATGTATGCAAAAATGGAATCAAAAAGATAAAAATATGACAAAAAAATAATGAAAAAATATTACCATAATATGAAAAATTAACGGAAAATTACCAACTGCTAAAAAAAATGTATTCAACTATACTTTATATGACACATGAAAATTGCATAATTTTAGTCTTTGTAGATAAAATCATGCTTATCTTACATTTTCCATTGAAATAACGCAAATAAATATAAATGACATGTCATAAACATCCGGACTCTAATCCCGAGTGTTAGTATCAATTTCCAAAACGGAAAATGTGGCTCTTACATATTTTGCCACTTCTCCGCTGGAAAAATTAGATTTGTTTCTATTTTTAAAGAAGCACTTAAATGTACTAAATTTTTCAAATTTATTAAACTTTAAGTTAGTTTCCTGCAAGCGCATTATGTACAGTTGATATTGATAATTTATTAGTTCAAGTCTCTCTTTTCTGCGGTAAAACCATTAATATTCCATTGCAGAATATTCATGGTTTATAAGTTGTGAAATGTCATGAGTTTGATGATATTCAGACATAGTTAGATTTCAGTAGTGAAGGGTATTATGATACTAGTCAGAAGAGACAGTTTTATGATTCTCAGTTTGATGACTTTCTAAATTAAGTTTTTTTTCTACTGAACCTGTTTTTACGTATATATCAATCAGAAGTGGGTATGTGACATTCAGCATCTGTATAATGAATTGGAGGTCACCAGCAAACTCTTTTCTACTAGAGACAGAGTTTCTGGAGCCAAGGGAATTCTCTAAAAAAATATTTCATTTGCACATTTTTCAGTGTTGGATTCAATGAATTCCTTAATGGGTTCAATGACTTTTTCAATTGATTTGGTGTGGGGTTCATCAGCTGAGGATTTACCTTTAATCTTGCCTGATTTTTCTTTTTCTTAGGTTCTTTAGGTATTTCATTTTTTACATTTTCCGATTAAATTCGTTTGGATTAAATTTTTGATGAAGTATCGGATATGGTTCTATTTTTAGAGGGCTGGGAAAATTGACATTATTAACTAGTACTGGATCTTCATGTTCCTAGAGATTCATAATTTTCTGGGACAATTTGATCTTTGATTATATCGTTTAAACTACTTTCTGTTATGTTATTTTCTAGAGAAGCATTATCAACAAACAAATTACAAATGAAGCAGAGAAATCCATTCTTAAGGGGTTCCATCAGAGAAAACAGTTGTTGATTCAGGTTGTTTGTTTATATCCTCAGCGGCTATGAAAACCTACCTTCTAAAGATCAACGTGTGAGTAAAACATGGCACTGACATTCCAGCTCTAATAAATGATATTTTCGATGAAGTCTGAATTTCTCTTTTGATGAACACCTTTTCAGTAACATAGGAATAATAGGACAAACATTTGAAATTATGACTCTCTTATGTGTATTTATTAGGGGTCTTAGTCCAAGAATATAGTTTTAAATATAAATAGAGATATGGTTAGCTGAAAAGGTATCAGCGATTTCTTTGCTACTTACAAACACACAAATTCTGTTGTTGGCTGTATGGTAAATAAATTTTATATCATTAGTACTTACAATGGTTTCCAGTTTTTCAATATAGTCTTAGAACTTCTTGGGCTGCGATGACTACAGCTTGTTCTTTCAAAGGGAAGGCATCGGTGGACGTAGAGGTGGCGTAAGTTTCCTTCACGTAGGAGTCGTAGGTTATGTTGCCTTTACGTCGGATTCCGTTTCAACACGGACGATAGCCAACGCTGGCTGCATGAGTTGCTGCTTTGTGTATGATATAGACAGTTGATTTTATTATTTTATAAATTTTTAATCAGTAGATAAAAGCACAAATATCACTCGTGGTTCAGTGGATCACTCGGACTGTCACTTCCGAGATGATCACAGAACTACGGTGATCGCATGAGAACTAGATAAATTTTGTTCCTATATGTAGTAAATTACTTCCTCTAACATGTTGTGCAGTGGCGGCTGATGCCCCAACAGACTGGTGGTTGCACTTCCCTCGAATGACGGAAATGTAATTTCCAAAATTCAAAATACGAAAATATAATAAAAATGTAAGCAATTCAAATGAATTAGAACTAAGTTAAATAAAAGTCTATATTGAAAAATTACTTACATAATTTTATGAGTCATGTTCTTGTGTATACATCACCCGCGCACGTGATTCTGGCTTTGATTTCCACGGGCACTTAGATTCGACTCCAGCACATTGCAACACGCACTATTGCTTCGACAGGTTTCACATAAACAAAATTATTTTATTCTGGAAACTTCACTACCCTGGAATATATGGCAACAATGAAAGATCTTGGACGCACTTTCGTATTCACAAGAACGCACGCAAACTGCTGGCCGGCCAGCTGAACCCACACTGGCTTGCGCGAGAAGCCAAGGGACTTCCCTCCAGAACGGCCACCTGTACACAAAGAACTCATCAAATTTACGTTTTGAATCACCAAACCTAATATCAAATGAAAACAAATTCTTCAAACATCGTAAACAATGCATTAAATGTCGTCAATAATTGACTGAACCTGTGTACTGCCAATAACAAGCGAAATTCATAAAATTACGTAGCAGCGAGTCAGACGAAGAGAGAATATTGGTATTCCCCTGAGACTCCCTACGTCGCCGCGCAGCGCTAAACAGTGCCACTCGTTTGGTTTCCCAACCAAAAGGCCAATATTCCCCGTGTTAAATCGAAGATCCAAAGAGTAAATGCAATAAACCCAGTAATGCAGCCAAGAGATTGGTGCAATTCCTGGCAAGGCCCCAGACACCGGAAAGTGCCAGTTGAACACTCTTTGGTTTCAAAATGATTTCATATAATACATCCATATTTCTGCAATATCTTCAATATTGAATGTCATTAAAAGGAAAATGTATATTACTAAGATATATCTTTTTCGATTATCTGGGTATTATGCAACCGTGCAACCTAAGCACGAGCCGTCACTGATGTTGTGTAGTGAAAAATCCACATTTTGATACCCAAGAATAGAGGGTTCTAGTAGCTTCACCATATTCCATAACAGTTACAAAAATGCTTGAAAGTACGTGTAGCTTCATTGCATCACCAGGCATCTATTTCTTCTTTCCATTATTTTACCATTAGTGCATTCGATCGTAATATCGTTCGTGTATTCGACCAAAAATCACCTAATTTTGCTTGAAGTGCTTAGGTTTTATGAAAAACCGACCCAACAGTTGAGACACAATCACATCCTTCTGCGTAGCGAATTGAAAATCTGCATTTGTGTTCAACACATTTGGAAAGTCTCCAATTCAACTTAAAACTTTACTTGTTTCCTTACACTCTAGGAAGCTTTAAATTTTGAAGTTGTACAGTGTGTTGGGCTCGAAAAATTAAAAGCTAAATTGCCTAACATAAATCAGGAAATCACTCATTAAAAGCTGATTACATAAATCTTCATTTGAAGGCAGGCGTGAAACGCTGCCGAGTGTTTTGCAGTTTTCTAAGATTTAGGGCATAGCGCTGGAAGTAATTGAGAAATACGAGCCAGTCCTCTGTGAGTTGAATAGGTCACAACTGTGGCCTGCGAATATTACGAATGAGTTATTATTTTCTTTGTAATTTAATTTATTTTTCTGTTAAATTAAAATGTTCCAGGGGGTTTATGTAAAATACCCCTAAATTTAAAAAAAGGTTTTTCAAAATCTCAAAGCTTCGACTCGAGTCAGATGGACAGGGGTTTCTTCAATTTGGAAAAAAGTCCTACGCATGGATGGACAGACGGACAGATGGACAGACAGACAGATGGACGGACAGACAGACAGACAGATGGACAGACGGACAGATGGACAGACGGACAGACAGACCGATGGACAGACAGACCGATGGACAGACAGACAGACGACCATTTTGCCGTTAATTGGTTTATCGGTATCAAGGACCCACAAAACGGATTCTGGCTACACCACATATTAGGGATTTTTTTTCTTAATTTAGGATCTCATTTATCCACTTCCTTGTTTCCAGGGCCCAACAATGTTTTTTTTCTGCCAAAAATCCGCTCGTTTTTTCGAGCAGCGTTACGTAACTTTCCCTGTAGTCCGTATATACATACGTATACGGGAAAGTGAAAAGGGAAACAAAGATTTATTACATTGAATTGAATGAACTCTTATCGGCTGTTATTTATTTTTTCGTGCGAGTTGTTATCGTTCTAAGGAAAAAATTCTTTGTTTCGAAATTTTGTCAGTGGAAGCTTATGAGGGAGAGATTATAATTAGTGAAACGTTTCTCAGTTCTCGTAATAAATAATAATAAATATTACCTGATAATATTTGCCCATGCTGGGACTGCGAACTGAAACTGTTCGTAATATTATTATCTAAATAAGATAATATTTATTACGCCATCCCGTGTTTGAACTGCTTTTTCTCTTTAACTCGAACTAATTTCTGTTTTTCAGTAAAATTTATTTGGGTGAGAGTTTGCGAAGCGTCCTCCCCCCGTACGAGAAACGGGATGATTATCATCAGTTCGGGAACTGAATACGTAGCTATTCTCATCTCTTCCCTACAACTGAAATAAAAACACCAACATTTCAAAAACCATCATCGTCATCGCAGTCGTCTGTGAAGTTCTGCTTTATTCCTGCATAAAAGTGTTACTTTTTACCGCGACCACCTCAAATCTCCAATACATAACAAAATAAATAATAACTAAATATTAATCTTTCTTTTGAAAAAACACTACTTTAAAACTCATTCACACATAAATACAAAAGAAAATCATAGATATATGCGGGCATTGCCTTTTTTATGACCATTTACTCTTGAAACTTAATATCAGATTTTCTGCTGAACATTCTTGGCCTTCTCATGCTAATGCGTCGAAATAATTAAATGTTCACTTCCCTTGTGCAGCGATATTACCCGCTCGCGCTTCGCCAATATCTGAAATTACCATCCTTTTCCATTAAAATACATTTCTACCATTGTCTTCCGTCCACACGTCAACATAAACATTTTCCTTATGCGACAATTAAATAAAATCCACTTTTTCCGAATAGCTAATCAAATATGGCCTCTAGCGTCCGTCTGTCTTGTTGCTATCCCTTCTCATCAAGTTAAAACAACGGTCGTTTCCTTCCTTCCTCAATTACTTTAGAATTATTTGGTTTTCCGATTTACTTTTAAGAGTAGTTGATCCCATTCCTCTCTGTAATTAATTTAGACGTTCTTTTAGGTATTTTTTCTGGGTAGGTAGTTTATTATTTTCTAATCCCGTTCAGCTTATTTTAAAACTGTTACGTCAGAAACTTTCGCCTTGTGTACGATTGCTTTCAGAGAATATTGTTCTTTTTTACTTTGTTCCAAAACTTAATATTTATAAGAATGTTTATAACACAAAAAACTTTATTTATTCCGATCTGTGTGTTGTTCAACACAGTTGCTCATATCTTGCTTAATATAAATAAATACCACGTTTTTTAATTCCTTCACTTGTTTATTTCCATCATGTCGTTTCCGGGACAATTAAAACAAGTAAATATATGTTTTGACGAATCCGTATGGATCGTCACATTAGTAAAGCAAAGATAGCGAGTTTTTAAAGTGCGAAGATCCAGGAATGTCATTCCTTAGTTTTCTGCTGTGTTAATTACCGTCAAATATGGCAGGTTTCCAGTAGTTATATTACACTGTTCTACAAAAAAACATTTTTCCTATTTCTGGAGAAAAACGTTGTGTTTCATATAGTAATTTCAAAGGTGAATCCAAATCTGGTTTCAGTTTTTCTCTGTCAGGGATAGTTTAAATGGAATTCTAATTTTTATCTTACGGTACTCTATAACTGTAAACGTATTTTTCGGAATTCAAGAAATAGCCATAAAATTATTTACTGAGATCTTGATGATTGATTTCAGTTACATACTCTAACTCTACCATATTAGGAAAGTCGAACAAAGTGCTATCAGAGGCAACATTCAAAACACTTTGTAATATGTATAGAGAAAATGGTACAAATGTGGCAACAACAATTTACATATCTTCTTTGTTTCTTTTGTCACGAGTGTCTTCCTTGGCTAGAATGGTACTCCAGCAATAGTCAGGCAACATTGTAGGCACCCACTTCCCTTCGTACCTTTCTTACACGGTAGATATGTCTTTAGGGAATCTCTTTCCATGTTGGTCCGATTCATCGCTGCAACTCTTTGGGAAGATGTCAATATGAGAGTACATGAAATGTACTTTTAAAGACATTTTGCAGCCATGTTCTTGATAAGCTTTGATCATCTGATTCACTATTTCCTTGTAATTTTCAGCTCTTTTTCTTCAAAGGAACTTTTCTGACAACTTCTTGAAACATTGTCATGTTCATGCTTCTGGGTCAGTGAGGCATGTTTCAAAATTTCTATCCATCTGAAATTCTCTGATCTGAGGGCCTACAAATACACCTTTTATCTTTGTTGTTAAAAGACGAGGAAACTTGTCAGCAAGATGTGTAAACCCTTCGCCAGTTGGATGCATCGCCTTTACAAATTGTTTAATTAAACCGAGTTTGATATGAAGAGGTGGAAGAAGGATATCTTCACGAACTACCAGGCTTTGACGCCGGCCATTTTTTCACCTACTTTCCAATTTTGTTCTGGCCATTTTTTTCTTTTGTGGTGGGAATTAATTAATTTGAAAATATTTTCTAAAATGGAACTGAAGACTTTCAGAGCGTGACACTGACCTTTGCGCATAAGGTAGGTCCGGGTAAGCAATGTGTTGTTTTTTTACTTCTTGTTTTTAAAACCTCGATTTTTTGCGACACAGAAATAAGTCTGATATACGGTCTTTTGGTTCTCGCCATACCATAGGTACAGCTAATAACATGGTATTTTTTTTCCTTTCTACGAATTATTAATTTACAAGAAAAAGATGCGCAACATACTATTCCTGTTTCTTACAAATGAATTCTCTGCAGATATAGCAAAAGCTGTTGAGAGTATCTCGACAGGAGCGCCGACGAGACATTTTGTAGAAAAATCAAAATTATACCATTATAATCTTTATTTTGTGCTGTACAAAGACATTCTTATTTACTCATTTCCTTCTTATCAATTTACTTGTCACTTTCTGTATACCACGAAAAAAATCACTTTAAACGTTGTCACATTTAAGGCTTTCTGACAGTGACTGTGAGGCTAGGTGTGCGGTAACCAGTATTTATGAAAGTATACAATTGAGAGAGGCGTACCAACATTTGAATACGAAAACATTTGGCATAATTACAAGAGTCCATGTTGCCAAGCGTTATTTGCAAACATTCCCTCAATTTAGGGAAATAATGCCTTTTTCATGATATAAAAGTTTAAATTACTAAAAAACTATCCCTGAACGCAACATTTTCATTTCAGATGAGAACTTCCCATCGCAAATTCATAATGAATCACATACTTTTATCTCAGAAATAGAACCCTTGTAGAACAGTGTTATTATTAAAACAACAATGGCTGAAAATATTACCTCATTTCGTTAGAGCAGCTCGCGAATTCAGTCTGGCAAACAAAACAGGATCGGCCACCACGCATTCTTTTGTCTGGCAACAAATCGACCGTAATTGACGCAGTGCAAAACAAACATTTTAAAAGTAAATCTAACGAAACGCTCTACCGTCCATTCGCGTCCATGCTGCCATAACCGTCCCGCGACCGCAAACACACCGGAAAACGAGCGCGGTTGGTCAGCGAGGCGCCGGCAACGCCGCAGCGGCCGACATAAAAGCAACGACCCCCGCGTCGTTTGGGGAAAGAAATTAGCCCCAGAAGCGCAGAGGGGCGCGGGGATCCCCGGCGGGCCGTAACGGACTCGAATATTCTAGCGACGCAGCGCGCCAAATCCTAAGTAGCGCCTGACCAAACCACGAGGGCTTCTCAACCTGGGGATAGTTTGTGATCCTGTACAAATGAAATTTCCTCGTTTATTCATAAGAAACCACAATAATTTATGTAGTAACCACAATATTTTACGTACGTAAACTTCATATATTGTTTGTATCAAAATAAAAAAAAATCTCTGCATCTAAAACAAACTCGTATTAGTTACACCATTTATGACTCAAGAACGGCTGGACCAATTTTAATTATCTGTGTTTTGTTGGATTCATCTCCGCCCCGAATAGCAGAATAACTATTAAAATATTGGTGAAATGGCGCTAGATAGCGTTGTAGAATTAAAAACTAAATATTTGTGTCAAATGTAATACGCTACACTTTGTAGGATTTTTGAATCTTTATGTTATATAACTCCTTAACGAAACGTTTAAGGGCATTAAAAACTAAAATTTTGAGGCCGATGGCCTCAAAGCAAAGATTCTATTCTATGGACATTCTATTACATTTTTGCTGGTCCGGCATTTCTCAATATTATCCCACCTACACAAACGCGTGCAGAATCTGCAACTAAATGTGAATGGAGGAACAGAGGGAGGCAGAGACAGACAGAGAGAGAGAGAAACACACACAGAGTCAGGCAGGTTGAGACAGGGACAGGGAGAGAAACTTCGAGGGGAGAAGAGAGGGAGGCGGAGGGAGAAAGGGATGCGGCGAGATAGGCGGAGGGAGAGAGGTAAGGAGAAAAGGGAGATAAAGGGCAGAACAACGTCCGCCGGGCTCCGCTAGTATGTCAATAAAAGACGGAAATAGATTGTGAATTGTATAGACCAGGATCCCCAGCATGAAAAATTCATATTCGCTGGCTCATTTACAGGACTAGGTGACTTAGGGCACCAACTGTGGCCTCTGTACTCCCTCTGGTCGGGAGATCCTAGGGTTCCAGTCCCGAAGGTGGCGCTGTGTCAAATTCTTCCGCTGCCTGGAGGAGAAATCCAGCGGCCATCTCATCGGTAGTTACCGTGGACTCTCCCAATCAATATCAGGAGCAGTACCCTAACAAACAGGTCATGGATCGCGCGCGATATTTCCTTCCTCTGCCTTGTTCTATCCTCACCCCTTACTTACACAAACTTACATTTACATGCACTACACTACCAAACATGTCGGGAGACCAGTCGGGAATTAGTGGTTTACTTTTAAAAGCATGAAGAATTACTTAGAAATCCTTTAATTAGAAAACATCCTATCAAAAATGCAGAAAACTGTTATACCAAACACTTACCATATGGTGAGAAAGTTCTTGGGAGGCGAGCTTGATTGAACTCAACATAAATCCATTCTACTAAGCGCAAGTGGTAAATATCGTGCAAACATGTATTTAGAAAGAAGAAGAAGCCTGCCTCTTGCCGCAGGCGGTGGTTGCGGCAGCCGTCGTCTGCGCCGAGGAGGCTGCAGGTTCGAGGCCTGCGGAGGAATGGTTGTATTTGTGATTGTCCCTTCAACTTTCATCATCATCCCATCCCCTCATAATTTATAAAACAAGGCTTAACAACCTTGTCTTACAAAGGGATATAGCCGAAACAGCACAACATAATTACACACGTCTCTATCCATGATAGAATATGACTGGGCCTTGGAAGTGGACGTGGTCAGACATCGCCGATACCCTAATAATAATAATAATAATAATAATAATAATAATAACAATAATAATAATAATAATAATAATTCAGTGGAAAATGGTTTATCTGACATGTGTTGTGATAAACGTAAATTTAGCATAATTTGTATTCTGATAAAACAAAACAATGTATCAATAATAATGTAACAAACACATTAAGATGCAATCTTTTTATAGACAATCACCTTTTGATTACTTCATTCAACTAAACATCGTTACGTTTCGGAGGGAAATATTATCTCCATCTTCACACAACTGAAAATTGCACATATACACATTATGTTTTTGTACATGATTCATTATATGAGTATTATCATCGCTGGTTTACATACGTATTCATTACATTCATAGTTGACACTTGCGACCTCCCACTCGTCCGTTATATTAATCGCAACTGAAAATTTCTAGTTGAACGTCAGCGGTGATGTACATCGTCTATCAATCTAAAATAAAATAACACAACCTGACATAAATTTGCATCATAATAAAACAATACAACAAGCGCTAAATTATTTACAGATTATTATCTTTATCTTTTTTCCTTTCCATTCAACCAAATTTTACCCTTTTTGACATTGATGCGCTGCATGCTCTTTTACTATACAATATAATCAATTGGTCTACATTGTGAGATCTAAAAAGTTAATAGTACCGGAGGATTCTTCTTCTAAAGGGAACTTGATGTCGCTATGATAAGCGTTAAATTCTTAATAAGTTTTCTTTGCTGTGTTCCTTAATGACCAATAGTGTGTCGTGTACATACATGTATAGTTTACATCTAATGTTCTGTAGTATGTGCTACATTGCAATTACATGTGGCATTAGTCTAAAAAAACGTTGATGAAATTAAAAATA
This sequence comes from Acheta domesticus, assembly GCA_031308135.1. Taxonomy (NCBI): domain Eukaryota; kingdom Metazoa; phylum Arthropoda; class Insecta; order Orthoptera; family Gryllidae; genus Acheta; species Acheta domesticus. The sequence goes on from JAHLJT010009419.1 coordinate 160,348,544, forward strand.
AAACGATAGGTGAGGGAGCAACTGCTTTACCAGAGAGTGAGACATTGCATTGAAGATGTAAAATCATATCACAAATTTGTCATTTATACAAACATCATATAAATCTAATTATTCTGAGCGCATATATTGTCATATCCATCACCGTCAGTGCATTACTGCATCTACTCGTTTTTCATGATAACAGATGTTTGCTATAAAGTGCATAGATCATTCAGGGAGCAGATGAATCTGAGTGCAGTGCCAGGTTTAATGTTTAATGAAGTTTTCGTTTCGCTACCGGTAAGAACTTCAAGCTGACGGCACATGAACATCTTATCGATGTGTATTTATTGCATAGGGTAACGTTCAATAACTCTTTAAAATTAAATTTAGAATATTGTGAGTAATAGCCCAACATCGAAAAATTAGTCAAGGATAATGACAATATTCTCGGAAAAATCGGTACTATTTTAAATTTAATAGCATCTATCCACCTTCAAATACATACTGTCATCACTGATATCATATACACCGTTTCAATCATCAGTTATGTCAATTTCATTTAATATCTGTTTAGTTTTATGATTTAATTAAACGTTTTTGTGAAAACTTTGCATTTTAATTATTTTATATATTTATTTAATTATTTATTACTTTAAATGTATTTAAATAAATATTAAAAATCCGCTATGAAATGCAATAGAGTAAATTAAAAGACCAAGGGAGAACCATCCGTGGTGTACGCAAACTGTCAACACCAGGAAACCATAGGCCGTGGGCGAGCACTACTCTCGTCCAAAGTGCCTCGCACCCATCGTGAGTTCCGGCTCCGGCCACGCCGCAGCGCCACCGCAGCGGTGTACAAAGAGATCGCCTGGCCCCCGCCCCAAATGAACTTAAAAGAGGGGGTGGGCCCGTGTGCGGCAATAAATGAATGAAAATCAACCGCGAAAACAAAACTAATAAAACTAAGCTCCAGATAACCGAGGCCTCTGAAAATGTATTTGATCATATGGCCGTAGCTTTTGCATCGGCAATTATCCGCCCACGGCCGGTCGAATACCCGTGGCAGGGCCTGGGGCGAGGTGGGGGTGAGGTGGGGGCGAGGTGGGATGGAGATGGGGTGGGGTGGGGTGGAAAGGGCGAGCTTCGGATGGCAGTGGCCACGGACGCAGTCATTTCCCCCACCATATGGCCACAGGCGTTCGCCCAGCACACACGCACACTCTGACACGAAGAATGAATTGGACAACCGAAGTCTAAATTTAAACTCTGTTATCAAAACGTTAACCGTCTTTTGGATCGTTATTTTCCCAAGTGTGAGAAATACAGGTTGTATTTAAACTCGCAACTAACATTTGGAAACTCTTGGACTAGTCATGGTGACTTGACAACCAATATTTTTCTTTATTTTTCTGGTGCAGTGTATTAACCACTTTACAGAATAGTTATAGAAAACTTGACAACCATATGAAGTACCATTCGGGTGCTTTACTTTTAGCGACTATCCTGCTGTGAGCGTCACGCGTTGTTGGCACATTTCGCTCGGTGCCGACAAGTTCCTGCGACTTCCGCCCACCTGGGCACTCCTTGCGGTAATCCCGCTAAATTATGGGAGTTCCATGCTACACCAGTGTGTTATGGGGGCGCCAACTCCAAAGTTCGCGCGTCCCACTTAAAAAAAATCATCATCAATCAATCAATGAATGAAATGGAATGAAAACATTAATTGAATCTTTGTTTCCCCGCGCCTTGAAGCATGTGACAGTTCTTCCGCCGCCTGGCCAGGTTGCAATCAGCTACCCTCGCCGCCGACACCGGTGACGTCACTACATCGCCACCGTCATCGCCGGCACCAACACCATCGCGCCGTCGCCGCCCCTATCTCTCCGCCCGCCTGCGTCCGCCCCCCGCCGCCAGCTAGCCGGCTGCCCGCCCCCCTGCGCCCTGCCCGGGGTCTGAACCCGGGGCAGCGCCAGAACACGAGTGGACAGCGGGCGACAAAGCTGGTGGAGTGTGGGCCAAGCGGAAGGAGCTATGGTGGACTGGGAGCATGAAGCATCCACGGCGGTGAAGGGCATTTTTCACGCTTTCTGCATTTGAGACCCTCTACTAGACAGCTGGGCAATTTGTAGGAGCTGTGGTGCTGTGACAGTGATGTGGTTCGACAACCCAGCCATGTGTGCCTCGTAACCTTTCAATGTTACATTCATTTGGTTTTTCTTTTCTGTGTTAGTCAGGTAGCATCGCTTGGTCAGTGTGTGCCTTTAATTTTGTGTTTCGCAACATTGCAAGAGTTTTGTGAAATTGTTAAAGTTTTTTTTGTATTCTTTGACACGCGTAGTGTAAGGTTTCGGAGAGGGACAATGTTGCTCTTTTAGTTAGCGGAAGGAAAAAGTACCAAGTCTGTTCTTCGTCATTAATTCAACTCGTTTCATTTGTGCTCGTGATCATTCAAATGCAGTAGTAAATAGGAATAGTCTTCTAGATGACTAAGGATCAACGAGTCTTCTAGTAGGAAGTTTAGGTCAACTGTACTCGACTACAGGCACCGCCAAACTACCAATGCATTTAATGTATATATAGAGTTCAGAGCGGACTGCAGGACAAGTCTAAATCTTCTGTAAGACTCCCCGCGCCCGGAATCACTTTATCTATTAGTCAATCTCAACATGCGAGAAGATATTTCAATTTATTTGTACAGATCACAGACTAATGAAATTCATTTTCTATTATAAAATTTAACGACGTATGCTTATTATTTCGAATGGTGTGTGTGTATATACATATATGACAAAACAAAATGGCGCCTTGGATGCAATAAACGGGCAACATAGAGCTGTAAACATCGTTACTGTACTGTACTGTAGCGACTGCAACTGTACTCGGCTATATATATATATATATATATATATATATATATATATATATATATATATATAGCCGAGTACGATGTTTACAGCTCTATGTTGCCCGTTTATTGCATCCAAGGCGCCATTTTGTTTTGTCATGCCAAGAGTGTTGTAACATGTCTTCTTTCCATTGCCACTGTTATACCATCCTTCTATTTCACTCTTCGCCGTTCTCGTTTCCTCCGTGTTGCTGGTGTCCAGTTATAAACCTTGGAATGGTCACATTTTTAATCCCTGCCTTAATTTTCTTAAACTTCTCTTTTCTTTACGACACTTGAATCCTTTCCTTTAATGCTGCAATTCCCAGATAACCAACTCTACTCCCTGTCTAGAGACGCGCACGCTTTTAAATAATCTCTTTGATCGCCGACCTGCGGGACGCCTCGGCCGACCCGCGCCGTTGCATGCATGCTTCTATTTATGGGGCCATTGCAACATTTTTTCCTTCCGCAAACAAAGCGATTCCGAGTTTACAGCGGGAGAGGTGGGGAGCGGTGGGCAACATTGCGGCAACAATAACAAATTTGGTCGCTGAAACAAACGATGTGAGCAATTCTCCAGGGATCGTTTAAAACAATGTGCTCCCTGCCGTTAGACGATTGTGTGTTTTGCTCGTAATTTGTAATACCGCGGCAGATACGATTTTTCAATTGATGCAGCGTCGGTGGTCGGCGAAGACGTCAAAAATTAGAAACCAGCAATTAAGTTCTCTTTTGATTGGATTTCTGTAAACAAATAATCAGGTATTAACCGAGACGAATGGCCTAATTTGGAAGGAAAATTAATTAGATACTCTAATATTAATATTGTTGTTTACGTAAAGTAATCTTTCTGAATTGCAAAGGAAATAGTTCATTGTCAATATTTTATTATATTACATAGTTGAAAGAACTGCAGTAATAGAATTTATTGGTCGTTGACGAATATTGGAGCATTGAAACAATTATTTTTGTTTTAGTGTAACGTCAGTCATGAAACATTTTGTGAAAACTCAGGAATCCGTACCAAAGATATCTATTTTGCTTATCCGTACGATGGATGGACAATTAATATTACTATTAATGTGTAACTTTTCATGGTACATTTCTGCACAAATCGAGACGTGATGCGAAACACATTGGATCATGTCCCATTCAGAGCACGTTAACTCACGTGCAGATTTTACTGCCATGAAAATGAGAAGCGTCATCTTAAATGCAACAGACTAAGAACGTGATGTAATAAACCTCCCTCCTATGAAGAGTCGAAATGATGTTTGCATCCCTGAAACCCCTTCTCCGCGGCAGAGAGCATACAATCCAAAGCCATGTACTCACATTCGGTAGCGTTAAATATTTTAAGGAGCCTTCCCCGATGGGGCAGCTTTCCGTTCTGACATTCGGAGCACTTGTTTTTCTGGTGGAATGGTGGAATATACCCTAAAGAGACGTTTGCCCTCTCATCCCTTGCATTTAAATTGTCTCTACGTTCTCTACGTTTTCAGGTGAGGAATGTAATATATTGTAATATACAAAATATTACAGAACAAACGCCGCGCCTTAATCTGGACGGACGGAGCTGTAATATACAAAATATTACAAAACAAACGCCGCGCTTTAATCTGGACGGTCGCGGTTACTAGGTAACGAAGGTTGTTGACGGGCAAGAGGGGGCCCTGGACTAGAGAGTTGGTGGTTGACTGGATCGTGGTGGCAGCGGCGCGAATGTAAGCTGAATTATTTAAGTAGGACATTGACGTGAATGAGGAGGATAGACTGTGGAACAATAGTGCAAGAAGTGAGCAGCAAGAAAGAAGCAGACGACTTCGGCGACGACCGGCGCGAAGAGGGATTTTCGGCGCGGAAGCCAAGGGGCTACGAACTGCGGGGCCATCGTTTCACAACGCCACAATATTCAGTACCGTGAATCTGATGCATGCAATCAATCAAGAGAATTTATATTGTTAATCCCAAATTCAATTTTTAATAAACAAAATTATTGTTGTGCCACGTTATATGTAATTCCTTCAGAATATAAACAATTTCAGACTTCCAGGCTTCTCTGCATAGAGAGCATGAGAACCAAAGAACTGAGCTAGCAAATTAAAGTAAATTAGATAAAATAAATCATTCATTATTTTATCACAATATATGTATATGTATATGTATATGTGTGTGTGTGTGTGTGTGTAAGAGTAAACTCCGACACCGTGAGACCAATCTGCATGAAAGTCGGCACTTCTACATGTTTTTTCACCCAGAAGGTTTATGGGCTATTAAATCTGTTGTAACTCCACTACATGGCGCTGTAGAACAACACTAAATATTTACATCAAATGCAACCCGCAACACATTCGGTAGGATTTCTAATCTATATCCTTAAATAACTCCTAAACGATGCGTTATATGGCCTTAAAAACTAAAATTTTGAGCCCAAAGGCCTCAAAGAAACGTTTTTCACACTATAATCTACAGAATAAAATCTTTTTGAACATTCTATTACATTTTTGCTGATCCGGCGCTTCCCGATATTACCTCACCTGCTCAGAGATGTGCAGAATCTGCAATTAAATGTGAATGAGGACAGACAGCGGAAGAGACAGACAGACAGGGATAGGGGGAAGGGAGAGACAGTGAGAGGGTGATGGGAGAGGAAAGAGGGAGATGAAGGGCAGAAAAACGTCTGTCGGATTTTCCCAGTATATTCTACTTTGTATTTTGGTTTAACTCATTTAGCACAGAGATGTACGTGCCTCGTAATACTCTGTGAAAAAAAAACCTTGTGAGCCAGATTTAGATTTTCTCTGAACTCACGTTAACAACCGAAAGAGACTCTTGTATTCTTTATCCCTTTATCATGTAGGCAGCAAGGGATTGCTAAACAAAAGTAATCCTTGAAAAATATATTCTTTATCCTTAATATTCTTTCCGAAAATTCAAATTGATTTGGAAAATGAGCGGGCCTCGTAATCTTTCTCTACCTCTCAATGTCAAATGACCTCCGCTTGGCCCTGACACTTTCAATTTTTTTTTTGAAATTTGCTCCAAATTTTTTCTTCAAAAGTTTTTCTAGCGATTCTTCTTCTTACAAAGTACGCAGAAAAAAAAGACGCAATTCTTCTACCGGAAGGAAGATATTATGTTTAACTTAATTAGGCTACAAAAATCCCGTTGTATCGTTAAAACGTTTTGTAATAGTTTGATGGTTGCATTGGGTAACACTTCACAAGTTAACAAAATAAGACTTAAACTTTTAAACGTTCATTAAACCTATCACAACCTTGCCAATATGATTTCCTTGCACATCAGTTCCACGGCGAGATTTTACTTCATATTTTTCGGTCCAAAGAGATAATTTACGAACAACGGTAGAGGGACGCATATAAAAATCAGGGAAAGAAAAATGTCAACGGGACTCTTGAGCTGGTGCGTGTACTTTCTGGTGAAGGGCATCAAGGTCAAAGAAGACCTCTAAAATATGCGAAGTGGGTGCGCGATATCGCCTGCTAAAGATATCATTTTTACAAATCAAACTTTCTTTCTGTTCTCTGCGATACTCCCGCTGAAAACTAACAGAACAGAAGCTATACCATCGTCGCTTTCCCCTATTCTTCCAATTCCGTTGGCATTTATGACACTCATTTCAGCACGTAATAATAGCTTCATTTTAGAGAGGAGGCTACAGAAAAAATGTTTGACAATGCTAAATTGTTTGTTTGGATGATTCCTTATCAAACACAGATATTCTTTATTCTTTATTTTTCTGTAGCCTCCTCTCTAAAATGAAGCTATTATTACGTGCTGAAATGAGTGTCATAAATGCCAACGGAATTGGAAGAATAGGGGAAAGCGACGATGGTATAGCTTCTGTTCTGTTAGTTTTCAGCGGGAGTATCGCAGAGAACAGAAAGAAAGTTTGATTTGTAAAAATGATATCTTTAGCAGGCGATATCGCGCACCCACTTCGCATATTTTAGAGGTCTTCTTTGACCTTGATGCCCTTCACCAGAAAGTACACGCACCAGCTCAAGAGTCCCGTTGACATTTTTCTTTCCCTGATTTTTATATGCGTCCCTCTACCGTTGTTCGTAAATTATCTCTTTGGACCGAAAAATATGAAGTAAAATCTCGCCGTGGAACTGATGTGCAAGGAAATCATATTGGCAAGGTTGTGATAGGTTTAATGAACGTTTAAAAGTTTAAGTCTTATTTTGTTAACTTGTGAAGTGTTACCCAAATGCAACCATCAAACTATTACAAAACGTTTTAACGATACAACGGGATTTTTGTAGCCTAATTAAGTTAAACATAATATCTTCCTTCCGGTACTAGTGCAGTGCCGTACATGTGCAAGGCAGCAGAAGACCTGCAGGTATTGTTCCAAAATTACTACTTCTAACCTATCTTGTGCATGAGTTGTGTTTGCAGAACTTATTCGATATCAGTTTGATAAACTTGACGCATTGATTTCCAATACAATAAAGGATTAACGAGATGGGGCGCCTGGATCGACGCTATGAGCTACAATACTCAAAATTTTGATTTTGTAATACAAGTTATACATCAATTTGATTCTGAAGCTGCAGCTTCAATGCAATTTTTGATACTCAAAAGTTGAACAACTATATTGCCTAATTTTTCAGTAAGCACAACAATTAAATTTTTGTAAACATATTCCCTGATACTTTCTGGTAGTTTTGAAATTACCCAATGAGCAGTCGTTTCTTTAAAAACTGCTCATTTATCATTGGAGGGTCAATAGGAGGATCTAGTGAAGAAAGAGGTCTTCCTTTCTGGATAAAAACCCAGGATTCGAAACAATTTGTGCTATTAGTGCAGTGCTATGAGGGGACAGCTCGTCACACTGGATCCAGAAAACACGGAGGATAGGAAGTGTATTTGCCATGAATATTTAGATGCGTCAACAAATCTTTCATATTTTTAAAGTCAAAATACAATTCGTGACATCTCCTTGAAATTCTCTTTCTTTAGAGATATCATTTATAAAGATTGGTTGCTTATTAGAACCGCAGAGGGAAGGTATACTACTGAAATAATATCGGAGACGATATATGTTTCTTATTGATACGGAGATCTTTGTAAATAATAGGATTAAGAGAACTATAATGTTTAATTCTGGTCTTTATATTCAGTACACAGAACAATATATACTAATATAAAGGTAATTTAATAAAAAATAATTGATATAATGATATATAATGTTACATATTTCATACTTTTGAGTACATTATATATTTCTGTACATTATAATACATATATATGTACATATTTTCCCAATTTTTAGTACATAATTATCCGGGCCCTAGTAATAACGTACTCTTTAAGATACTTCAGTGTACAGTTTTTGATAGCTCGTACCGTTTTTGAGTTAAGTCATTCCAAGCCAATTTTGGAAAAGTGTCACATGAAAAATGTCAGTTTTGATGAAATGACGAGTGCTAAGTTCCACGTTTTAAATGAATTTTTTAAAGTTGTAGTTTTGTAGAGGAAATAGTTTTTGAGATATAACAGTTTCTGTCCCTGCACAGCGTAGTCGAACTATTAAATTTTCGCAACTTTGGTAAACAATATTTCCTCCATTATTGCTAAAGTAATCCAAGTGAGCTGCGCTGAACTGAAATGAATGAGACAGTTATGTCAAAATCATACACACGACAATTTTATTAATATAGGCTGATAATATTTCTCCCATCAGCAGTTTTCTCTTAATCTGTACATAATTAGATAGTATGACAGAATAGTTTTGTCGTACTATATCTCACACATTTAAATAAATCAGCATGATCATTCGTGTTGAAGTAGAAACTATATTTCTATATTTTATTTCCCAGGTGAGGTGACGTCATTACAAACATGAATCTGTGTTTGGCACATGAAACTCTAGAACAGCGAAATCAGTCATTTTACTTGTGTTTACTCTTCGTTTTCTTCAATTGGTAATTTAGACATTTCTTAATTTATTGTAACATCAAAGATAGTTGTAATGCGGCCGAAAAACATTCATGTAAAAAAAGAGATGAAACGACAATTTATTTATATGTGATACCGAGAATATAATAAATATCGCGCCACTTCCTATTGGTAAAACCTTAATTTTTAATTAAGAACCATGAACAAGGCACCAGTGCATTTGCTTTTTTGTTGTTGTTTTTTTAAGAATGTACGTAAGAATGTAGAATATGCTATATGCCCGTGTACATGCCTCCAAATCTACAAGTAATTTCATTAAACGTTTCAATACTTCGATATGTTTCAGACGGACATATCTAACATTACGTGAACGAATATACTGTACAGAATATCTGTGAAAATGTATGCCAGAGAGTTAGTAACTAAATGTTAAACGCCAATATAAAAACTCTTTGAATTCACGTAAAAACTGATCGTTTGAAGTCTTCGTGAGAAAACGTCAAAAATCACCAAAAACGCGGGTAGCTAGAAAGAGCGTATTGTCGATTGCGCAGGGCACTAACGTGAGCTCTATTTCCACTAATAATAAGGTTGTGCTTCATTTTCCTTTTAAAATACTTTCCATTTTACAACAAATGCACTCACCCCCACCCTATCGCCAATCCATAGGAAATATTCACCCATCAATGGCAGCTTGCAGCCTCTTTATGCATTAAATATACAAAACTCCAAGGACGGCTAACTTAAACAGACGGCAATAATGGGTTTCGGTTGCCTCGCTTTCAATAATGTTTACCGAACAAGAGAACAGCGAGAGCCGAGGGGGTTGTCATGGCGACGGTGGGAAGCCGCCGTCACCGCTGCCTATCCCCTTCCACTGGTGCAGCTATGACCAGCAGAGCGGCAAAGTAGGAGTAATTCGATAGTCATATGGCACTTGCAGTGATGGATTAACCAATAGGTAGTACTAGGCGATTGCCTACTGCCCCAGTCGGCCAGGAGCCCCGACGACATGCATCTTTTAAAAAAACCTTTTTAATAATTAAACGAGTCAGAGTGAATGTCAAAATGAATAATGAAACGAGTCATTTTTGTAACTCTGTATTAACTTTCGAGACATTTTGAGCTCATAAATGCAACTATTAAATTCAATAACGACTTATAACTTAAGCAAAAATTGAAATCATTTTAAATCATCAATTTTTTTTGAACACCCCCTTCTTTGTTTCCACTTTTTCTGGGACTTAAAAATGTAATAAAATCGAATCTTGCATAATTTTTTTAAGATATGTCAATGAATAAATTCAGAATGCATGGTCTAATAACAAATAAAATCGTGAGATGTCGATAATATCTTAAAATATCCTGTTGACATTCTGAAAATGTTTTGAATCACATCACAAAACAAAGAAGACAATCTGAATCTCATTTTATTTATTAGAACATTTTATTTGGATATTAATTAATTATTGTATTTTTATATGGGAAAGAGGGGGCGGTAAATGAAAGGAGGAGCCCCTCATTTGCATTTGCGTTTGCGTAGAGTCCTATTGAATATTAATCCGTCACTGGGCCCTTGGTTTCACCACCTTCCTGCACTCCATGGCTCACGGTATCAACTGATGTCACCAGTGTGATGACGTCTTGACAGGGAGATCCTAGGGTCCACTCTGCCTAGAGGAGAATTCTAGCGATCGTCAGATTGCTCTGATCAGACGTTTTCCGTGGTTTCTACGATCAACACCAAGCAAATGGCGGAGCGAACAAACGGACTACGGACAGCACGCGATCTTTCCTTCCTCTTCCTTATCCTATACTCACCCTTACTTACACACACACACACACACACACACACACACATAATTACCACACATGGCGAGAGACCGGTCGGGAGCTTAGAGCTTGTCCTGGATGGAGGTGGTGGCTGCTGGTTAGGAGAAATCCCATTAGCCGACATTAGGGCGGCGCCGTATCTCACCATCCTGCGGATGTCACCGCCATCTCCCGCAATGAAGAAACATGCACTACACTTACGGTACTAATGACCTTAACCGTTCACGCATCCGGAATCGTCAATCAATTAAAATGCACTCTATGATGACTCTGACTTCTGAAGTCGCTGTGCATGAACGTTTCTTCTTTGTTTCAAAAAACTTTCAAGCTCACTCACATGAGCGCTTTATAGGAAAAGTTTAACTAAATTAATTATTCTAGAGAACTCTTAGGATAAAAATCCTTTGATAAAATCGCCTACTACACTTTTTATGATTAATTAAAATACATTAAGAATTACTGTACTTTTCTTACAATTAGTTTTCAATAACAATTTAATAGTACATTATGAAACGATGATGTAATGGTGGATATTAATACACGAGTGTTATATTACGATACGAGCGAGGAACGGGAGAGTATCATAAACTTCACACGAGTGTATTAAGTAGAGTTTCATACAGTACTTTTTCTACGACTTATGGTAACTTTTATAAGTTAAACTTCCCCATTGAATCATTTCGTCGCAGTCGACATGTAGGATTCGGTCAAGGCCACCTAGCGGACACCTCTACCTCCCCCCCACAGGTGGCTTTGTTTTACCAGATCGCCTGCGAGGGAGTACAAACGTTGTGGCAATAATCACCACTTCACTGACCATCCGACGTCACCACTGTCGCATTTTCTCTTATTTTTGGAAATGTAAACACCACCAGAAATAACCACCGTTCTCTAAACATTTTAAACTAATTAGAATTGGCCACTACTAATTGAACTAATTGAATTTAAGGACAACCACATGACAGCAACATATAATACAAAATGACATGTTCAGATCTTAATGTCACTCAAATATTCTCTCCAATAACTACGACGGTGATAGTCAAATAGGATCAATGAGAAATTATGATACAATTTATTTGAAATAATATTTCACATAACAAATTACTAGTAACAAAATAAATTAAAACTGAGAAGATAATATAATATTAAATGCAATTATGACATACACACTCGAATGTGTTCAACAAAGTGTACTTCAACGATTCTCAATGATTAATATAGTGCCAATGCTTGGTTTGTAAGCTTCTCTGTGATTGGTCAAGAACCTGTACCATAATGAAATCTGTATCGTTATGGCTATCATCATGCAACGGGTTGCAGCCATTAAATTACAGAATTATAGAATGAGTGTAGAAAAGTAATCCATAAAACTGTGGTGTTATCCAATATGGAATAAATAGGGATTAGTTGTATAAATTATTTTTATTTCATAAATATGTAAGTTTATTCAATATAATTATTAAAACTTTAAATCTAGAAATGAAAATTATAAAATTCTTTCAACAAAAATCATAGATTTTTCCAAACCAGAATTCATCCTTGTACCTTTGCTTATGTGTATAGAAATAATTGTTTTCCTTTTACTTCTCTGTACTTTCTTCTGTAACTCACTGTTCCTAAAATGAGAATAATTTATTAAATAGCGTCAGTGGCAAACTGAAGAGGAAAAGAGGGACTCATAATGGGGGCGGGGCGAATCATTTTAAAAATGGTTTAAATTAATTGTTTTATAAAAATGTCTCAATTTCTCAATTTTTGTCGGAAATTATCGAAGAAAAGAGGTATGGCATGTCGACAAAAAAGTAAGAAAACGTGAAAAACTACTTGTTCCTTGATTAAATGCAGTGAATAATAAATCAATATTATACTAAAGGAAACTAATTATCGAGTTAATTGCCATGTTCTAAACTTTGTCCTTTAATTTTATCTGTGATTTGTGAATTTGAAGGAAAAGTTCAATTAGATATGAGAGTGCTGAAATAATTGAAGGTGAAATTTCTCTCTATACCAAGGCAACAATCACAAACTCATACACACACACACATACACACAAAACAACACAATCCCACTTTGCTAACCATCTCTTAGAACAGGAACACTAATTTAATGCAGACAATGATGTCCAAATTTTGGAAATTGAATACAGATGCACTCATAGCCATGCATACCAATTATTTATTAAACAATCCTCAGCACATTATTTTGAATGAACAATTTCCTTCCCTCTCGCCTCTCCTGAAGCTGGCCGCTTCCCACGCACATTGAACCCCTGCTCTCCTCTTTTCCGCCACCCGACCGAGCCTTTCCCTTAATGGCCATTTCTTAGAAAAAAAGTTCTCCCTCTCCGCATTGAGAGCTTTCTTTTAAATAACGTGCAATGCCCTTGATCTTCGCTATCTTGCCTGAACTGAGGCCCCCAGCTGCCACAGAATCGGTATGTCAGTTTCCTCATCTAAATTTATTTATTTACTTATTTGTCTAAACTATTTTTACTTTCCCGTATACATACGAAGTAATATACAATACAGGGAGAGTTATGTAATGCTGAGGAAAATCGATTTCGAGATTTCAACGGAAATGCACGTTTTGGGGTCCTCTGCTAACGAAAAAGTGGTCCTTTTCAAAATGTTCATCCGTCTATCCGTTCACCTATGAACATCATTAGAGTCTAAACATACGTAGGATTTTTCCAAATTGAAGAAACCCCTGTCCATCTGCCTCGAGTCGAAGCTTTGAGATTTGAAAAACATTCTTTAAAATTTGGGAGTACTTTACATGAAGCCCCTGGAGATTTTCAAACTTTTCTCAAAACGGCTCCAAATTATTTCTTTAAATTTCTTGAAATAATATAGTTATATACACATATAAAGGTAGCATAGGTAACCGATTTTCACGGTTAACTCTGAATTTTCGAAAATTGCAAAAGTTTTTATTTTTTTCGGCGTCATCCAACAAATAAAATTTGTTCCCCATAGTGCGTTATTTCATTAAGGTCATGTAAATTTTTTTTTTTGATAATTTTAGTAGTTTTTGCGCAATATTGCGTGCAATATAAGCAATTTTAAAAATTTTCAAAAACAAGATTTTCTCAAAAAGGCGCCAATTGTTTTTCTTTAAACTTTTAGTAAGAATAGTGCCTCAAGTACTCTATGAATAACGTAAACGCAATTTTGCCCTATCCTTTGATTTTTCAAAAATTACAAAACTGTATTTTTCTTTTACTTATCTCACACGTCGTTAATATTTACATTAGATTTGTTCACATTATTATATTTACGAGTACTCAACGTTTTCTGTGAAAACTAGCTCAAAATTCCGCATTTTCAGAAACGATAAAACTTTATTCTCTCATAAATGGTTCCAAATGTTTTCTTCAAATTTCCGAAAGGATAGAGCAAATTGCCCTCTTTAATGTGACGTTAAGTTTGAGATATGTTTATATTTTTTCAAAAATTACACAAATATAATTCTTTTGAAATATCTCTCACACCGTTAATATGCACATTTCCAGCAATTGTATTTGTGAGTAATGTGTTTCAAATGACTTTTAATGACGTTTTTCGGAATCACAAAAGATTCCAGTGAAAAGCTTCAATTTTTGCTTTTACAGTAGCGGTGAAACGCCATTTTCTTAAAAACGTTTCCAATATAATTATGTGAACATATCGCCGATTATGTGAATATTACCGATATAACAGACAAGTCACAAAAATTACATTTTTGTAATTTTTGAAAAAAAAGAATAGACCAATATGATGTTTATGTCATCTCATAGTACATTTACATACTTAACTCACAGCACCCCGTGTGGTGTCGGGGGTTTTAGTAGAATAACACCATGGGACCTCCCCCTGTCGTAGAAGGCGACTAATCGGAGCAGCTGTCCGCTGTCATTCCCCTAAATATCCTGTAATTCCCACTTTTAACTTGGTGTGTCATTACTTCCACTTATTGTGGCACACTTCTGTTCTCTGTCCTGTGGGCCAACCTTCCCATCGGCCAACTCTTGTGTTTTTGACCCCGACGCTATTAGGTTTGCGAGGGCTAGGGAGTCGTTTCTATTTTACCCTTCTATTCTAACTCTATTCTTCACTGTCCCCCTTCTCTTCTTCCGTTTCCTTTTAGCTGGCGGTAGCTCAAAAACGCTAGGGGAAGGCGACCCCGAATATAAACCCAGGATGGAGGGTCCTTTAGGATCGACGCTTACGGTGCAGGGGATCGGAGCCCCGGTACCGGCGGTCGGTGGTGAGCAAGCAGGCCACCGGGCGTCGTCAGCCAGCGACTGCAATGCCACGGGTGCGGATCACTCGGCAATCCCTGGCAGATTTTGCTACGAGTGATAGCAAAACTTCGCGGGACTCGCATGGAAGTTTGCGATTTCAGGGTTGAGGGATCCCTTAAAAACCCTCGTCCAGAAAAAAAGTCCTGAGTTAAGAGCGAAAAAAATGAAAACTGGAAGAATCGTAAACCCTGATGACTTCTTTAAGAACACAAAAGCAGTACCAAAATACCTTATAGTTAAAAGAAAAGAAGGGAATTTTGAAAAAGTAAGCCCATTTCTAATAGAAAAGTGTATTAACACTTGGGCTGGATCTGCCATAAGAGATATAAAGAAAACTCCAACTGGACTCTTGTTAGAAACATTTAATGAAAATCAAGGACAAAAGTTACTAGAATTGAAGAAAATAGGCACTATCGATGTTGAAGTAAATGCTCATGGCACGTTGAATACTTGCAAAGGTGTAGTAGTTTGCAGTGACTTACTGAACTGCAGTGAAGAGGAAATAGCTCGAGAACTAGCTTCTCAAGGAGTCATCGCCTGTCGCAGGCTAACAATGAGGCGGGACGGGCAGATAATCCCTTCAGCATCCCATGTCTTGACGTTCAATCGTAGTACGTTGCCAGAGAAGATTAAAGCTGGCATTCATCGTCTGAGCGTACGATTGTTCGTTCCTCAACCGATGCAGTGCTTTCAGTGTTTACGTTTTGGACACACAGCTTCTAGATGTGCGAGAATCACAGCATGTCAGTGTGGAAAGCCATTTCATAGTGATGATCCGTGCATAGATCCTATCAAATGCATCAATTGCAGTGGACAGCATTCAACAAGGTCAAGGGACTGCCCAATATACAAGCAGGAAGCAGCAATACAAAAAGTAAAAGCCACACAAAAAATCAGCTATCCTGAAGCAAAAAAGCTTGTGTGCCCTGAAAGTAAAGGAAACATCACGTACGTAGAAGCAGTCACCAAAAGCACATCAGTGCCTTCATTAGTAGTAAGAGAACTAATGCCTGCAATAACTCTCTGCATAGAAAGGTATTTTAATGAAATTTATAACAAGAAAATCCACACGAAAGAATTAAATACAAACACTCAATGTGAAATATTAAGTGAAAAGCAATCTTCGGAACCCCCGCCAAATGAGACAGAAAGAATTCCAATGGCTGCCCCCGCAGCTACATCCAGTAAAGGCGAATCGGCAACAGGCTACCGAAGTCGATCGCCCCGTCTTTCAAAATACACCAAGGAGGACTTCCTAAAACAAAAAACTAAGTCATCTACCACCAATCATCAAGATACGACCACTTGCTCAGAGACAAGCTCGATGGTAAGTGCGGAAAATAACGAATACCAATCCATTGATCCAAGCAAAATCCCCCGCAAGAAGAAAAAGAAGAAAGGATGGCCAAAAGGAAAACCTAGAAAATAAGCCGGACATACCCACCCCATAACAGAGAACTCCATTCCAACTATGGAAAATATATTCAGTGGAACATCAACGGCTGTATCTCGCACTATTGTGAGCTGAAATTGCTACTGGCTAATTACACGCCAATGTGTCTGTGCTTACAAGAAACGCATTTCAAGCCACAAGACCGTTTCAATTTAAGAGGATACAAGATCTTCCGCAGTGACGTAGAACCTGATAGACGAGCTAGAGGAGGTGTTGCCATACTGATCAGCAACACACGTCCTGTTAGTCGTCTGCGACTCAATACACCTCTACAAGCGGTAGCAGTAACCCTGTACCAGCCATTGAAGATGACATTATGTTGCGTATACTTACCAGACGCCTCATGGCAAAATGAAGAACTACAAGATCTGATCGATCAACTACAACCTCCATTTCGTATTCTAGGCGACTTTAATGCTCATAGCACCACGTGGGGCTGCTCTAAAACAAACGATGCCGGTCGAAGAATTGAAGACCTGTTACTTAACAATACATACGTACTCTTAAACACAGGTGCAAGCACTCACTTTAACGCTAGAAATGGTACATTCTCAGCCATAGATCTTTCGATATGTAGTCCAAATCTTGCAACACGTTTGACGTGGAATCCACTTCCAGATCTTCATCAGAGCGATCACTTCCCTCTGTTGATTTCTTCAAACATACGACAGAACGACGTATATTTACCAAAATGTTGATGTACCAACCGTGCAGACTGGTCCAGCTTCATTAGACATATAAAACCAATAAATGCCAGTGGAAACACAGAGAGAGACGTTACAGACTTCACCAACTCTGTAATTTCTGCTGCTGGAAAATACATTCCACAAAGTACTGGTCGCTCATTCAGAATGCCAGTACCATGGTGGAATACGGAGACGAAAGAAGCAATAAGGGAGAAAAGAAGAGCTCTCAACAGATATAGGCGTTCACCAACTCAAGACAATCTTATTGCTTTCAAGCGTTTGCGTGCACTTGCTCGTAGAAAAATACTAACAGCAAAACGATCAAATTGGGAGAAATACGTGACAATCATAACCAGGACGACCAAAGTCACAGGGGTATGGCAGAAGATCAGGTCAATAGCTGGGGAAAATGTTTTCAGTCCTATTACATGCATAGAGCATGAAGGGCAACTAATCTGCAACCCAGACGAAATAGCCAACGTATTTGCCTCTCAATACTCCAAAGTCAGCAACACAAACAGCTATTCTCTTCTTAGAGAAAAAGCGAGAAGAAGAAGGAAAAATACTAAATTTTACTACTGATATAGATGAGCCGTTATAACGCTCTTTTCAAAAGGCGAGAAATACAAGACGCTATAAGTGCAGCTGGAGACACAACAGCAGGATCAGACAACCTCTCCTACAGCATAATACGTCGGTTACCAGAAGAAATACTCTCCATCTTGTTAAATATATATAATAACATTTGGATACAAGGCAATTACCCCAAATGCTGGAAAGAGGCGATAATAGTTCCACTTTTAAAGGCTGGCAAAGACCCATGGAAACTCGAAAACTATCGCCCGGTATCATTGACATGCTGTCTAGGAAAAATTCTAGAAAAAATGGTCAACACCAGACTAACATGGTGTCTCGAAAGATACAACCTCCTGAATAAACATTAGTGCGGATACCGACAGCATCATTCCACCATTGACCAGCTAATATATCTGGAAAACGCAATTCAGAACACCTTTATCAAAAGACAACATATGGTTGCTGTATTCTTCGATCTGGAAAAAGATTTTGATAAGACCTGGCGTTACAACATTCTGAGACAGCTACACAACTGGCAAATCAGAGGAAAACTTCCAAACTTTATATCAAGCTTTCGTAGTACCAGATCCTTCCAAGTCCGTATTCGGCAGTCCATCTCAGAAAGTCACGCACTAGAGAATGGTGTACCACAAGGTTCTCCATTAAGTGGTACGCTTTTTATCATAGCGATCAACGAGATGTTTGACGGCATAGAAACATCAGTTGGAAAATGCATGTATGTAGATGATATTGCTCTATTTTATTCAGCCAAATCACTGGCAATGATCAAATTGAAAGTGCAAAACGCCATAAATACCTTAGAACAGAACGCGGAAAATATCGGCTTCTCATTTGCAGCA